>JAYMSL010002657.1:0-13848 GCA_036897195.1 Plantago coronopus | reverse complement strand
CATTTTAGAAAACAAATCCGCATGAGTCTCTTCGAGAAGTGGGTCGATGAATGATTTCAAGTATTGATCCACAGACGAAAATTCAATCGGGATTCTCTTAACCTATCAATAAACCAAGAATCAGTACACTGTACATGATACTACACGAACAATATATGCTCCTAAAGGTGCCTTTCTACCAATAGAACAAATTTCAAACCAAGCAAGAGTTCATAAAGAACAACAACAAACCTTATCCTTGTATAAATCTTTGTTCATTACATCAGAAATGGTCCAAGAAAAGACCACATCGACGAGTCCGAGTGGTTTTTTCTTTTCTTTGGTTTCTCTCTTGACAGAGAAGCTCGTTTCTCTCTTGACAGGCAAGCTTACCAAGCCTCTGTATTCATCTTTCCACTGTGTATTACGACCGGTCACCTCTTCCGGTCCAATCTGATGATCTTGTTCACTGAACAATCATGAAGTGCACACAAACATCAAAAACTTCCATCAGTAAAATTTCAAGAAACTGAACTTAAAAAAAGACATTGATGATGCTGAAATGAGCTAGTAAGAACTTACGCATCGTTGACGAAGAGTTTACGTAGAAAGGAAAACACAGAAAACATGGCTACTCCGGAGAGAAGAAACAGGTTGCTTTTTAGACTTGTTATAAGTTAAGTACTGCAAATGATCAGCAAGAACACATAGTGGTTTCTCTATGATTTCCACCAGTGCAATTTAGGGAAGATGAATAGTGAAGATACTATGTAACTGGATGGGATTAGCACAGGATTCCATGCTTAGGGAAGTTCAAAAGACAGGAAGAGTAAAGGTCTTGTAGGGTCTTGTGAATGAACAAAAGGAAGAAAAAGGAGTCTAATAATTAAGTTTTAAAAGAGAAGACTAATGATCTCTCAGTAGTACTAGATTGGACAAGTCATTTATTAATGAGATATAAGTAGTACACCTGCATATGCACATTTAACAATGAGATGAACAGATCTGGATCCTCCATCGATTTTCACTTGAAGCGCGCTATTACGAGAATTAATAAATATCAAGTCGCGCTTTAAGGTGCGACTAGTACGCCAAAGTAGAAACCAACCAAAGTTGCAGCTAGCCCAGTATGTTCTTTGATGATCAATGACTGGATCTTTAACATAGTTGAAGTAGTTTATATACTCTAAGATCAGTTTTCTCAATCTTATTGTTCTCTTTCACAGTCTAACATTTAATGCTAGACGAATGGCTCATATATTTCAGTATCTGCGTGTAAAGGGTACCACCGTACTAATATGTAAAAAGAAAATAACTTTTCTGTTCCACATTATTCCAAACAAATTATATTAGCTAGCAATATAGTAGCACATATTCACACTTGAATTGAACCCATAACCTCTAGTATCTTGATCCATCAATCCAAACAGCTGATCAGGCCGCATCATGTTTCCTAAGACTTGCTCTTGTTTGAATATGAACATTTCACTCTGAAGTCTGATGATCTACTTCTACAGAAGACTTATCGATATGTAGAAGGGAGATGAGATTAGTGGTGAATATCTATTGTACGTAGACTAGTTCTTAATAAAGACTATTCACTATACCTCGTATGACTTCTTTTACATTTTTTTGTTAATGTTGGTGCAAAACCTGTTTAAAAAGAGGGTTGGTCTCTATGTAGAAAGTAGCAATAGAATGTAATTAATCTAGTACTATATGATATGCAATTGGAAAAGAATATGCAAATGAGAAAAACCGAAAAGGAGACTCATGAGGCAACTAATTCGAAACTAAATCAAAATAAGAAAAGAAGGTGGCTCAGTAATTAAATAAATGAGTTGAAATTCATTGTAAGTAGGATGTTTAGAATTTGAACTTTAAGGGATACAAGTTCGGATACATATTACAAATTCACTTGATAATAATAAAAAGTGTATGATGAACGAAATAGAACCAGATGCGTCCGTATAAAGATTCTCTTTTAGCCTAAAGGCCAAAAATAAATGTATACAGCTAATATTTAAACTAATATAAGTTAATAATTATAGAATATTAGGTAGGACCCTCGGAGATAAATATTGGATAAATGCTGATGACATCATGGTGTCGTGAAGACCACCATCGTCACCCCCAAAGAGACAAGATTGGTGGGAAATTGGAGATGGGCGTCATGCATGGGCCCACTATGATCTATTTCCCATTGATTTTTTTGGTTGTTTTAAAAATATCAAAATTATACAAAAGAAATCGTCCTACGTGGATTTTTAATACACAGGAAATATCACCCATTGTGAGGAACGAACCTATGACCTCTCGGATCAAGGATGTCATGCTCCATGAACACTCAATCTTCCAAGTTTGGCGCCTACGTCACCACCCTCCTCATTCGCACCAGCAGTGTGTCCATGTTAAGTTTAGTAATTTGTAATTTCCAGATTACATTCATGCATCAGTATATCATTAAAAGTGTCTAGATAAGTTTAGTAAATAATGACATTAATGCGGAAGTGTGAAAGTCATTCTCTTTATGCTATAAAGACATGTAATGTGAAGCATGATTCGGCGCGTGAAATAAAAAAGAGCAGCAGTTCCATCTCTGGAAACAGTTTCGATTATATATAAAGCTTCCGCTGTGGCAACACTTTCCCGTTCACCGGCCAAGACACTGGAAGTGTTAAGTTCCTGACAAAATTGTTGTGTGTAAACTAATGAGCTAAACAGAAACCTATCAGATCCAAGTTTTAAAAAGAGAGCAGTTTACATACCTCTCTACTCGTTTGCTTAGACACCGGTTCACATAATCCGTAGTGTTGTTTTCAACCAGGACATCGAGGTTCTTTGCCAGTTCCCGTATCTCTGATCCTGGTAAGACATCCAGGACTTTGATGACTTGTATATGTTTGTTTCTTTCAGCAACAATGTCAATGGTCCAGATCAATTTTAGAGGCTCCTTCACATCATATATCTCCAATAGTTTCCAGGAAGCACGTTCCTCGTTGTCAGGGCTTTTGATGTCCATCTGGTGACGCCATCCATTTGAAAGCTTCACCAGTAGACCGGAAACATCATTGTGAACTCCCAACTGCTGCAGTCGAGGCAGGGACTCTTGGAACTGGTCTGAGAACATAACCTTTATATCATGTGCATTTGTAGTTAGTAGTTAGTACACAGTAATCTATGCATTGAGTTCTTTGTTGTTTAAAGTATTCGAATCATTTCCAAACAGATAGTAGGAGAGTGTGAACCGAGGATAGGTTACCTTCCACTTCGATGTTCTGAACAAGATGGAGTTGGTACAAAATAATGAATCGAGTTGGTTCAGATCTCCTAAAGCATTGCCAATAGCCAAAGCCAAGCCCTTATCCTCATATGCATTGAAGAATTTGCGCCTATGCTTAGCATCCATGACTAACTTACTCCAGACAGTACCGCTATTTGACAAGGTCGCGCCATTGCCTAATATCCACAGACAGTACCTACATCACGCAAATGAAATCGTTGGCATGTTTGTCTGAACTAAACCAAGCCCAAAGGCATTTGCACAACCAACCTTGCTCGAGTTAAAGCTACATTCGTTCTCTGGAAATTGGAGAGGAAGCCGATGGATCCGCTTCCATTGCACCTAACTGTTGAGATGATGATCACATCCTCTTCACCGCCTTGGAATCCATCAACAGAGCGAACATTGACTGAAAATATGGCGTTTGCATCCGCGCTGTATGTGTTTCCCAGTCTTTCCTTGATTGCACGAACTTGCGCCTTGTATGGTGATATGCAACCAATACTGACCTTTTTCTTTGAGCGAGTATGTTCTATGCACATAATTGATAGATCTTGTCAAAAATACGTTATCATCATCTATCTATAAAGATAAGCTGAAGTAGTTATGTTATGAGAACTTGATGGGAGAAAAGAAGCGTACCATCATAGAGTTTTGAGACGATTTCAGCAACTACAGAAACCTCGACCATGTTTTTTAGACTATGGTTATCATCGTACTCCTCTGTCCCATAGTTTATATCAATGAATGAGTAGGAGCCGAACATTACCCCTTTGAGGAAACGCCGCTCATAAGCTCTTCCCATGACATCAGTCCCATTCTTGATCTTTTCTCCATAGAACTCTTTGTTTGGGAAGAAGCTTATTGAAGGATGCATCCTGTATTGAACATTGAGAAGTTGTTTACTATGTTTTAAGATAACAAGCCTCTCGAATAAACTCCTCCCGAAAGCAGCTTTAGTATCACAGATCTGTCAATACCAGAGACGTGTTGTCAATGAACGAAAAAAAAGAAGCTATTATATATTTTGATCACAAGCAATAATAATATGGATGGATTTCAAACCTTGCTTTGAACCATCGCTGGAAGTTGTTTCTCATCGCCTACAAGTACAGCATGTCGGAGACCAGAGAGCTGTAAGGGGATCGTTGATTCACACTCTTTTAGCTGTGCAGCTTCGTCAATTATGACCAACTCGATAGGTGTCATTCCTTCTTTTTGCAGCTTAGAAGAACTGGAAGCTGTGCAAAAAATTAAGCTTGCATTTTTCAAACAAAAGCTCTTAATCAAGTGATGCTCGAAGAACTTTGGGACTGAGAATGTCGAACGTAGATGTCTGAGTTCCTCCAAGCATTGTAATCTTGTATAGCATAACATCGTGCTCTTGTTTCCTTTAAGTGATCGCTTTAAACCTTCAGGAGAATCAAACGATTTCAGCAGTGAACCGAGCTTTTGGAGCGTTTCACGAAGTTTAATCATGTTCTTTAGTACTTTGACTGAAAGATATGAAGTAGGCATATGTGTGCACATCCCTATTATGCAAAGCATCAGCTCATTTCCTAGCTTTCTGAATGTCCTTACAACATATTCCTCATAAGTCCATGGGGGATTCGCTGTTACATCAGATGCTGGTGTTTCATTTCTGTCCTTACTCGAACGTTTGGACCTCATTTTTCTCCTCTTTCTTTCCTTTTTATCATCAACAATTTTCTTATTCCAGTGTTTCCTTTCTGCAATGCCTAAGCCTTGCGATTTCTCTTCCATGGCGAGCTCAACATCATTACACATATCAGATTTTTCCTCGTTGGCATCTCGCTGTTTCCTCAGATACAGAACATACTGATTTTCAGGATCGTCAAGTAGGCTAATCATCGATTCCAAACTACCTTTCCACCCAGTCAGCGGAGCAAAACACTGAGCTAGTATATAAATGCGATGATCAAGATACACATTAGAAAGGTCTTCATGATCATCAATCTTCATTCGCTCACCATTTCCAAACAAGACTATATCCCCTAATCCATACGTCTCATACATCAACGTACCATGCAACAAACTCATCAACCTCTTTGTCACTCCTAACACAGCAACATTAGTAGGAGCACATGTCAATGTTCTACATTTCATCTTAAAAAGCGCAAACAATAATGTTGCGATCGTTTTTGTTTTTCCAGTCCCGGGAGGTCCCCAGATAAGCTTCACCTTATTTTCGTGATGACACTCAATAGTCTCAATGGTACTCAAAACTGCAGCTTTCTGGGATTCATCAAGTCCAAGAGGGTTGATAGCTTCCCTTGAGTTTTTCAGAGCAATGCTCTCATCTTTGTTTGAGCTACAAAGAGTACAATTTTGCTGTACCTGCAGCAAGAAAGAAAGACCGAACGCAGTTAGCTATTTGCAAACACATTTATAATATACAGAAACATTTAGTACGTGAGTGTACTCCACGTACAGATGGATTAGATATCAGCACTGAATTGATGAGCTTCAAATTCCCTCCACTTAAGTCAGGATGCAAGGCCGTCCATATCCGCGAGTTTGTAGTCAAATTTGTGAGATGGACTGCGAATAATTTTTTACGATCTCTATCCTTCTTCTCAAATGTGAGAGGTTTCGAACATACCACAGGAACAATACCATCCTCCTCCATGCCTTCAACTAAAGCAAGGAGATACGGTCTTGTAGGCCTATCGAGATCATCAATACATCTAGGCCTCACCTCTGTTAAAGCAACTAAATCCCCAATTTCAGGTTCATATACTCCATCACCCAATTCTAGCTTGTATAGATTACCCTCAGCTAGTGTATCACATAACACATCCAGTACTTCGCAAACAGGCGCATGAGACAATGTTGTCATTTTAGAAAACAAATCCGCATGAGTCTCTTCGAGAAGTGGGTCGATGAATGATTTCAAGTATTGATCCACAGACGAAAATTCAATCGGGATTCTCTTGACCTATCAATAAACCAAGAATCAGTACACTGTACATCATACTACATAAACTAGATATGCTCCTAAAAGTGCATTTCTACCGACAGAACAAATTTCGAATCAAGCAAGAGTTCATAAAGAAGAACAAAAAACCTGATCCTTGTATAAATCTTTGTTCATTACATCAGAAATGGTCCAAGTAAAGACCACATCGACGAGTCCGAGTGGTTTTTTCTTCTCTAATTTGGTTTCTCTCTTGACAGCCACACTCAGCAAGCCTCTGTAATCATCTTTCCGCTGTGTATTACGACCGGTCACCTCTCCCGGTCCAATCTGATGATCTTGTTCACTGAACAATCATGAAGTGCACACAAACATAAAAAAGTTCCATCAGTAAAATCTCAAGATCTGAACTAAACAAAAAGACACGGATGATCCTGAAATGAGCCAGTAAGAACTTACACATCGTTGACGAAGAGTTTAGGTAGAAAGGAAACTACACAAAACATAGCTACTTCAGAGAAGAAACAGGTTGCTTTTTAGACTTGTTAGTTTACTACAAATGATGATCAGCAAGAACACATATATAGTGGTTTCTCTGTGCTTTCCACCAGTACAATTCAGTGTGAAGAGAAATTGCAAGATGTTATGCATATAGTTGGAAGAAGGTTGGGGAAGATAATATGTTACTGGATGGGATTAGCACAGGATTCCATGCTCAGGGAAGACCAAAAGATAGGAAGAGTAAAGGTCTTGTAGGGTCTTTTATTTTCTCTTTTTTTCTTTTGCATTTTTTCTTCTCGTTCTCCTTTTTTTCTTTCATCTCTTTCTCTTATCTTTTTCTTTATTGTTTTTTCTTCTCTTTCTGTCTTTCTCTTTCTTTTTTCTCTTGTTTCTTTCTTTTTCTTTGATTCTTTCTGTCGCTGTCGTTCTTTTCTCTCCTATCTTCTTTCTTTTTTCTCTTTCTTTCTCTGTGCCTTTTCATTTTGTATGTCTATAAATCTACGGAAGTGTTTTTCTAAGTGAAATCCCTTCTGTGCAATCGTAACTTTTGATTTTGTATGAGTGTAAAAGTTATCAAAGTCTTTTTCCCTTTGCAGGCCTTCTCTGCAATCGTCCAAGTTAAGAGCATTTCTTAAAATCTGTAAAACAAGGCTTCCCGCAGGAGCTTCGGTACGAGAAGAAAAAACACACCAGTAACCAGAAACATACCCCAATACCATAGTAAACTAGGTCGATGCGTCCATCCAATGAATAGAGACGAGAACCTTAGGCACAAGAACCTCAAGACTAAAAATTCACCAAAAAAGAAGAAAGAGGTAATAAGGAATCCGTTGAAATACCGGATTGCAAAATTAAAAATATATATATAAGCATTTACAGAAAAAGCAAAAAAGAACGCAAGAAGCCAAAAACCTTTTAATCCAAGAGAGTGAGAAAAACCAGTGAATGAACAAAAGGAAGAAAAAGGAATCTAATAATTATTAACTTTTAAAAGAGAAGAATAATGATGTCTCAGTAGTACTACATTGGACAAGTCCTTAATAAAATGTACTATAATGAGATATAATATACACATTTAAATGAACGGCGGATGTGGATCCGCCATCGATTTTCACTTGAAGCGCGCTCTTGAAATTAATAATTAAATATTAAGTCGCGCTTTAAGGTGCGACTAGTATGCCAATGTAGAAACCAACCAAGTTGCAGCCCAGGATGTTCTTTGATGATCAATGACTGGATCTTTAATAATATACAGTTGCAGTATTTTATGTACTCTAAGATCATTTTTCTCAATCAGATGCCATAGAGTACTTTAGTGTTCTCTTTGACAGTCTAAACTTTAATGCTAGACGACAAATCGCACATGTATCTTCATGTTATAAAGGATATATGTAAGAAGAAGATAAGTAATCTGTTCCACATTATTATTCCAAATTATGTGATCAATAGCTAGCAATATAGTAATTAGTAGAACACGAATTCACACTCTGGCGAGGATTGAACCCATAACCTCTAGTATCTCGTACGAGAACTAAGACTTGCTCTTGTTTGAATATGAACCAACAGATTTGCCTCTCTTTGAACCAGTTTTCTGACTGCAGTTTAACTTGACAAGAGAGGCCACCACATCTCTCATACAGGGCCTGGCATCTGGAGTTGTTTCGGTGCATTTTAAAGCAACAGTCATCATCACCACAGCTTCTTCTCGTTCCTCACTGTCCCAGTACTGGATTTCTTCATCCATGAAACACGAGAACTCATTTCGATTTTTCATATTATTCAGCACCCAGGATACGATATCTAAGCCTTCATCGAAGCTGGGATCCACTGGTAATTTTCTGCAAAGTAGCTCCAGTAGAATGATCCCAAAGCTGTATACGTCACATTTCTCTGTCAACTTGGTTGAGTATGCATTCTCTGCATTGGGAATCAGAACATTTCAACAGTTATTTTCTGATAAATATCATGTAGTACGTGTTACAAGTTTGTTTGTAAATGCTTGTGTTATTCGAATAGGCAGTCTCGTGAAATGCAGTTTTCTCCAAGATACAGAAGAAAAAAAAAGCAGTATAAAACACTATAACATAGTAAAAATTTGTCTTACCGATTCTTGGAAGCAGTTACAAAGTATTACTAAGATGAATTATGTTAAAAATGTAATTGAGGTAGATGATCATACCAGGGGCAATGTAGCCTAGTGTTCCAACGATTGTTGAAAGTGTTGAGCTTTCATCAGTCTCCTCATCCAACACTGCTAAGCCAAAATCTCCAATTTTCGGTTCAAGATCGGAGTCCAACAGTATATTGTCTGATTTAATATCTCTGTGAATGATCTGAGGCACACAGTCATGATGGAGATATGATAAACCCTGAGCTATACCAAGAGCGATCTGATGGCGTATCTCCCAGCTCAAACATACCTGCGGTTTCCTGTGGTGCAGTAAATCATAAAGTGTTCCTTCAGGCATGTAGTCAGTTACTATGAAGCCATATCCATTTCTGACACTGTATCCTCTCATTCTCAACACATTCCGGTGCTTGACCATACTCAATAGTCTCTGCTCACTGCTGAAATTAGTCTCAGACAAGTCCACCTTCTTAACCGCCCATTGCTTTCCGGACTTTACTGATTCTGTTCGGTAAACAGTCCCATGCTTGCCTCTTCCAATTACATATTTGTCACTCCAGCCTTCTGTTCCGCGGACAATATCCACATAACTTAGGCACTCTGGTAGTTCTTCACTTCTTGGCATGTCGTCGAGTAGATCAGGAGTCAACGGTTGGGCATGTCGAATGCGTCTTACTATGACATAAAAGGAAGAAAGGAGGCATGCTGCTATGACAATGGATCCCACGACTTCACCAGCAAGGATGCCTAAAAGTTTTCTGCGGGATTTTCTTACTCTACCACAATGATGAGTTTCATCAGTTGATAAGCAGAGGTTTTTGTTACCTGATGAGGCTCCTGGTTCTTTTTCCAATAGTTTGGCCCATCTGGCTGGTACATCGCCGGAGAGTTGATTCGATGATATGTTCAGCCGTAAAAGAGATTTCATGTCGTCTACTTGAGATGGTATTTCGCCCGACAAATTGTTGCTTGAGATATCAAGAACTTCCAACATTTCTAGTTTCCCGATGCAGCTTGGAATTTCACCAGAAAGGTGGTTGAAGCTTAGATTTAAACCGGAACTGAGATGTTGAAGTTGACTCAGACTGCACGGAATTGACCCTTCCAGCATGTTGTCTCCAAGCTGCAGCTCTTGCAGGCCTTGGCTACTTGAGAAAGTATCAGGAATCACACCTGTCAGTTTGTTTCCTTGGAACCAGATGATATGTAGTGATAATGAGGAGACGAGCTGTGAGTGGATACCGCCTGAGAGATTATTCTGGCTAAGACCTAGTTCTTCTATTCTGGGGCAAAGAGCTAGCTCCTGAGGAATTTCTCCTGTCAGTCTGTTTGAAGACAGATTCAATCTCACAAGCTGTTGAAGTCCACCGAACTCTTTAGGAACTGAGCCTGTAAACCGGTTTCCTGAAAGATTGATCGTTGACAGATTTGTCCAGAAGCCTAAAGCTGCAGGAATTTTTCCTTCGAGAAAATTCCCTGAGAGATCAAAATGGGATATGCTGGCACTGATTTCCATGTCATCTGGCATGCTTCCTCCGAGGAGGTTGTTCTCAAGGATCAGCCTGTAAAGGGACTTGCATTTCGTGATTTCTGTCGGAAAACTGCCATTGAACTGATTGTCACCAAGTGTCAAGACCAACAGATTAGCTCCGGAACATATCCCACTCGGAATTTTCCCTGTAAGACGATTACCTGTCAAATCAACCTTACTTAAAAAGGGGAAGTTTTTCCCAAAATCTGATGGAACCTCCCCCGACAGGTTGTTGTGAGCCAGAGAAAGGTATGACAGGTTCGTCAAGTTACTGATGCCTGGTGGAATTGCACCTGTGAAATTGTTGAAATGGAGTGCCAGATACCCAAGAGAAGTTAATCTCCCTATACATGGAGGAATCGAACCCTCCATCTGGTTTCTTGTGAGATAGAGAATCTCCAGATTCTGAAGTTCACAGATTTCATCAGGAAGAACGCCTTGAATATGGTTCTCATCAAGCCTGAGGTGAATTAGGAAACTGCAGTTTCTGATTTCTGGAGGTATAGACCCGTTCAGTGTGTTGTTATGAAGTCGTAGAAATTCCAAACTTCTGAGATTACCCACTGCAGCTGGAATCTTACCCGTCAACGCATTGCTCGACATATCCAGCTCCTTTAAGTTTGTGAGCCGTGAAACGGAATCAGGAATTCTCCCTTGGAAGTTGTTTCCACAAAGATAAAGCTTTTCAAGCTTCTGGAGGTCCTGAAAAATATCAGGGTGAATAATTCCTCCCAGATTGTTATCATTTGCATACAGTTTTGTCAGGTTATGGCAGTGGCTAAGAGAAAGTGGTAACGAGCCGCGGAATGAATTGTTCTGAATATGAATACTCGAAAGGGAGCATGAAGAGGGAAAATCAGGGAGGATTCCAATTAGTTTATTGAAGCTGATGTCAATTAATGACAGGTTTTGAAAAGAAAATAGGCCGCTTGGTATTTCGCCGGTCAAGGCATTGGAGTACAGACCAAGATATTCAAGGCTTTTGCAATTCATAATCTCGATTGGAATATTCCCAGATAACTGATTATCACCCAAGTTCAGCTTCTGAAGTGAGTTGGATTGGAAAAGTTGAGAAGGGATTTGTCCGGTAAGGCCATTGGTGTTGAGAAAAATCGTATTCAGTTTGCTGCAGTTTCCGAGCAGGGTAGGAATGGTTCCGTTGAAGTAGTTTCCACTAAGATCCAGAGTGATCAAAGCTGGAAGTGCACAAAGATGGGAGATGGAAGTCTCCAACACTGAAGTGAGGCCAAATCCTGTTACGTTCAAGGATTTGACACGAAAATCAGTGTTGGAGTAGCAGGAAATGCCAGTCCATTGGCAGTGTGCAGACAGTGAGGTGGATTGGTTCCATGGAAGAAGAATCTGTGAATCTTGGGCTAGAGTTCGGCGAAACTGGAGAAGGTGAAATGCTTCTTGGGATTGTACTGCGGAATGGACTAAAAACAGGTTAACAGATAGAAGAGCAAAGTTGAGGAACAAGAGAAGCATAATGGCATTCCTGAATGTGTATGGAGATTGAGTATAGAGAGTTTAGCTAGCTGATCTGATTTTTTTCGTTTTTCTGTATGCTTATAGCCTCTCTATGACTCTATAAGGATCTGGAGGGACTGTTTCATTTGTGTTCGAATTCACTTTCTCCACTTGCTTTTCCAGCTGCTCTAATGTTTGGAAGAATCAAATGTTCAGAAAAATCCAAATGCAATGTGCCTTTTTCTGTTATACAATCTTTACATGTTTCTTATTATTTTATACCCATAAGGTGGAACGCCCCCTGTACAATTTTTTCGGAAATTCATCCATAAGAACTCTAATGTTAAGTCTGTTTAGCCTGGAGGGCTGGAGCAATCTTAGGATGGATCTGGCGTAATCTTAGACGGATAATCCACTCGGAAGTTCACATGCACAACTCAAAATAATATCATAATTTAACTAGCTCCTAGAACAGTATATAGAACACACATATAGAACAGACCCTCTGAAGCCCCCTCTATGTAACAACTCAGGCATTAATCAACGGTTCAGATCTTCTGTAAACTGCTGCAAGCACATGAACATGTGAACTGAAGGATCATCTGAGATTTTTTCCAGTTTTATAATGCTAATGAGCAAGGGGACATGGATCTAGCGAGTACTATATCTTATGTGCTTAGTACTGGAACAGATAGTTTTCTAATTTACTAGGATAAGTTGATGACCTGCGAGTAAAACAAACTACAGGGGGTCTAATGTTAGTACAGCACAAAGGAATCCCAGATAAACTACATATATTCGCGTTCAAACGAGGAGACTGCATAGCAGCTCATGTTTATACGCCTGATCGAAAATAGTAAAAAAACCGTTTTCTTAGTTAAATCAACCATGTTTTAAACGCATGTTGAGTGTTCTATACGTCTACCCACTTTTTTCCATACAAGTAGTAAAAAACTGTCTTTTCCAAAACTGTCTCGCCTCGTAATATAAGAAACTGGGAGATCACCATATCTATGTATCCGGTTGCTCTAAATTACGCTTTCGATTATTCTATGGAGAATATATACGTAAGAAAAGTGTGTAGCAGGTATAAGGTGACCTTAAATCTAGTGTATTCTGCAAATGATATGACAGAAAAAGGATGTTTGAGTGGGAGTAGAGAGGTGTGGACATGTCTTTGGAGGACGTACAGATTCCCAGGAACAGGATATAAACAATGAGTTAGGTAATTCATTATCTTGGATTTGTTAATCTAATTATTGCCTGGATTGATGAAAATATTATTCTTCAAACTTTGTCTGCTTCTAATCCTGGAGTACTTGTGTTCCCTAGCCTTTGTCGTGTTGAAGAGTATACCAATATTGACGCTATGCTAAACTGATTGAGAAATGATGCGGATAATATGATTTTATGCAATGATACGGACCGAAGCCGAGAGTCCTGCCCCTAAGGGGTTATTTCTGACTGTTTTTCAGATAATATGATGATACACAAATCAACACATGTCATAATCCGTATTTTGTGTTCAATCTCCCTCCGTCTTAAAACATTTTAGACATTCCAACGAAGTTGTCGACTTTAACCATTTGAAAAAGTTCACGATATTTTACTATTCCCTTCATCCGATATATTAATGTAAGAACTACGCACGTTAAACATTTTCATAATAAGTTACGCATAGAGATGTGAAGCATATTGAGTATGAATCTTCTAACAAGTGAGCATACGATACGACAAAGTAAGCATGATTTCTAAGCATATATCATCAAGAAATGACCAAACGAACATGTAATCGCAAGTGAAACGGGGCGAAAGAAGCTGTTTTTTGTGAATCATTTCATCAAACACTTGGAGTGCAAGAACTAGAGTTGTCAATTTCTCAAGCTACTTGTTAATAACTCAACTCAAACGAGTAATCAAGGATGAATAAGCAATAAAGATCAAGAATACACAAAGATTCAAATAATTTTTGTTCACAAAAGCGAAGTAATCAATAACCACATAAGAGCGTAAATAGC
>JAYMSL010002656.1:0-13853 GCA_036897195.1 Plantago coronopus | reverse complement strand
AGTTCGTCGCCAGGTAAGCACGGGGGACTAAAAACGCGCACCAATTTGCCACGCACTCCATAAAGGACCGTATTTGCAAATTTTTTAGAAAAAGGGACTATTTTCGTGGGGGACGAAGACATAAGGGACCAAAAGTGCAATTCACCCGCTCTCCAACACTTGCTATAAGGTAAACAAAATTGGACTAAGAAATTTGTTCACACTCTCACTTATGTTAATAAATAAAATTGGAACGGGAGGTTATCTCGTCAGCCCCTAAATAGATGTTAAACCAGATTTTTGCAACAAAGTGTCGGTCCTACTAGTCGCTGCGGATCATAGATGAAGACCGAAATCAAGGGGTTTGACCGAGTATAGGTGAGCCCAAGTTTTTGAAAATAGATCCGCACGAGTCACGACCTCAGTTTCAGGCCCCAACTTAATAGGCCCTATAAACTTGGGCCAGCCCAATGTCCAAGCCCATATGTAATCCTAGTTTGGATTCGGAATTTCGGACTTCAGAGTGGCCCCTGGCCCCACCTGAACAAAAACAACAATAAATTACCCCCACAGTCACGGTTACATGAACCAGCATGTAGTTTGGTCCGAGCCAGTCAAATGAAAAGACCGCGTCGTTTCAACCAATCACATTACAGCCCAACTAACTCCTACCAATTAAACCACGCCACGTGTAAATCCACGTAAGACTCTGTTCTACATACTTCCTTTCTTCCTCAACGAGTCGCATAAAAATCCCGTCGAACCAACAGACAAATTATCCCAAACTACACGCACAGAATCAATTCAATCACGTTCCGATCATTGTAGCTGACGTTTCCCGGCGGCGATCTTCTAGATTCCGGCTATTTTCCCGTCGCAAATGGAGTCTCACGGCTCCGGATTCCGCCGAGTGCTTCTTCTGGCTTTCTGCGTAACTGGCATTTGGGCAGCCTACATTTATCAAGGCGTTCTTCAGGAGACTGTGTAAGTGTTTTTACTGATTTCGATTCACATCTCGTTATTCGGAAATGTTGTGAAATGGAGACATTTATTTGAAGCAAAAAGTGTTCGAATTTGGAGCTACAGTTTGTTATGGTTATATAATTCGATTGTATGATTAATGTATTTCGTGATCGTGTTGATCCAGCTCAACCAAGAGATTTGGGGAGGATAAGAAGAGGTTCGAACACTTGGCGTTCTTGAACCTAGCTCAAAATGTAGTGTGCCTTTTATGGTCCTTTTTAAGTAAGTTTCATTCAATTGCTTAAAAGTTGTGATTTTTTGTGGTATGACATGAATGCTGATGGTTTAAATGGTGTGGGTTGTGTTGTGAATATTTTGTAGTGTTAAGGATTTGGTCTGATGGGGGTAATGGTGGTGCTCCGTGGTGGAGTTATTGGAGTGCGGGGATTACGAACACCATTGGACCTGCTATGGGGATTGAAGCCTTGAAGTACATAAGTTACCCAGCTCAGGTGTGTTCTGCATTCTGAATTCACTTGGCGTTTTATTATATTTGCAATTCTTTTGAGCTGTATTTCCAGTCTATAACGCTTCCTAGATTGATACCTGCACACCTTTGTTATTGATGTTCTTGCCTCAGTTCTGCATATTTGTAAATTATACTGATATTATATTTTCTGGAGATGATGCACTATCTTGTCCTCCAGTATTAGAATTACCTGATATTTACTGATTTTTCTGTTCTTCTTCGGGGTGGCTCAGTTGGCTAGGTTACATTAAAACTTAATGTTGTTATCTTGGGTAATAACTAATAAGTACATGACTCTGTAGTCAAATCTGATTATTTAATGGACTCAATAGTCTAATGCAGATTTTGCTTTCATTGATATTGTATATCTGCAAGTTCTTTCATCTCTTAGTTATCACAAAGGAAAAATGAGCCACCTAATAACTTGTCGTATTATGATTTATGTATAACAACCTCAGTTCTGCATGTTACATCTTTTCTTTTGGTGCCAGACAAGATGCTATGTTATTGTGTATAACAAGCGTTTACATTAAATGTTTTTATTAAATCTTTCCTCTTTGAAATGTAGGTGCTAGCGAAATCCTCCAAAATGATTCCAGGTGAGTAGTTTGCGTGAAATTTTCGTTTGAAACAACTCTGACAATATTTTACACATGCTATGACTTTCACCCCAGTAGATAACTAAGGAAACCAATATTATAACAAGGGACGTCAATGGAATATTGGCATTATAAAAAAGCTGTCCTTAATGATGAATGTTAGAGACATGGAAATCAATTTTTCCACTCATTGTGACCATAGAATGCAGAAAGTTGAATTTATGTAATCTCATTCGGACAAGTTAGGCCATATTAGACAAGATTCATGCATTGACTATACAACATAGATGTTTTTTATAACAAAATTCTACCATGGAAATAAATATATATAATCTGGAAAGAGTCTCCTTTAATGGTTATATGTAACATCTCACTGGTTGACATTTTCCTTCTGCAGTGATGCTAATGGGTGCATTAGTTTATGGGATTAGATATACCTTGCCAGAGTATATTTGCACATTTCTTGTTGCTGGAGGTGTGTCAATGTTCGCGCTTTCAAAGGTTAGTATCAGCACTCAGCAGTGACTCTGTTGTATTTGTGTGTATGTTTCAATCTCGTGCTAAATACTGTTGAGGGGAAGATTTCTGAATGTTAGAAGTAATTATATTATGAAAAGTCAGTTTTAGTAGCTAATTACGTGTTGATAGATACTGTTCTTCAGAAAAGCTTTCTATTATGTTAACCTTAGGTGATGATTGATTGACATGCGGGTAAATAAGACAATGAAACAATTTATTCCATTGAAGAAAAATTGATAGTATGTACTTAAGTAGTATCACTTTTTGAACAATGTTCTCTCATGTTGTTTGCATGGATCCCAGCGTATCAAATATTCTGCTTGATCATTGTTAGAACACATTTGCTGGCTGACGGACTTGGCTCAAGTTACCTCCAAACTTTCCTATTTACTGTGTTTGTACAGACATTAAACGGCCAAATAAGTAAATGCAATGCATCTAGGTTGCATCTTATTTCTTGAGAAAAACATTCATGGATTCGGATGTTGTGATTGAATTTCCTCTGCATGAAATGAATTAACAGTTATGTCCTTTCTGCAGACAAGCTCAAAAACATTAAGCAAACTTGCACACCCAAACTCGAAGCTTGGGTATGGACTTTGTTTTCTGAATCTAGCTTTTGATGGATTCACCAATGCAACTCAGGATTCTATTACGAAAAGGTAACTAAAATCTTTCTGATCTCCAGCTCTTCCCTTCCTATTTACTTTTCTATGGAACGATCACAGTCAAGAACTGTTTAGTTTTCTAAAAAGTAAATAAAAGTTGATGAAAGAGTACTGTCAAGAACTGTGGTTAAAGAAACTTATGTCCAAATTGTACTCTGTAGTGTTGTTATTTTTCAAGGTAAAATAAGAAAGCCATAGATATTTCTTGCAACATCACGCTACTAACTAAAATATTTTGTGAACTCAAATGAATCATACTATATGGAGCAGATATGTTTTCTTTATGGTGTTCATCGAGATTCTCTATGTTGATCAGATACCCGAAGACGAGTGCATGGAATATAATGCTGGGCATGAACTTGTGGGGTACCATTTACAACATGATTTTCATGTTTGGCTGGCCAACTGCCATGGGATATGATGCAGTGCAATTTTGCAAGCAGCACCCTGAAGCAGCATGGGACATTTTCATTTATTGTTTATGCGGAGCAGTGGGGCAGAACTTCATATTCTTGACCATTAGCCGATTTGGTTCCTTGACGAACACTACCATAACAACTACACGCAAATTTGTAAGCATAGTCGTGTCATCCTTGCTGAGCGGAAATCCTCTGTCACAGAAGCAATGGGCAAGTGTCACCATGGTCTTCTCTGGCTTATCATACCAGATTTACCTAAAATGGGACAGAATGAGAAAAATGCCGAAGAAGAAGAAATTCACCTAAGGGAGCTTTTGTCATTTTCCCTTCAATACTATAAGTGTAGCGTTTTAGTTTTGGCATTGCCGTGACGATTTAACGACATGAGCAGTCATAGTTGGTGGTTATATTGTCAGTATAGGAGAATGTATCAGGATAGATTCTTATACACATGGATGGAAGTTTTGGCAAAGACCCTCTTCCTATTTAGTGTCTATTGTGACATGTATGCAGATATTCTGTATGTAATGACACCTTGATTGATTTCTATTTAAAGATTTACTTGCAAGCCTTTCTTCTGCAATTGCACTTCTATGTTAAGTACAGATTTTCTTCCACAGTTCTATGTATTGAAGTATAGATAACGAACAATACCTGGAAAATGATTACTGTTCCTCTCATTACTCTACCTTCGAAAAACTTGCCACCAACTGATCAGCTGTAGCACATATATTTGGTTCGACACATCCAGGAGACGAATCAGAGGGAAAGAATATCAGAGTATCCCTACAGAGGCTTATAACAATTTCCTAATGTGATGCTATATTTGTGGTGTGTTGTGTGATATGCAATTTCAATTCTAGTATTGGTGCATCGTCTACGGTCTTATGATTCCGCAAATGTCTGGTCAACAGTCTCTCAGCCTCAACAAACTGATGAACCACATCAGCCATCCAATCCACGTAGAATATCAAGGGACCGTAAATCCCATAGCAATCTACTATATGTAGGAAACAGTACATACTAAGTTTGGCTTGCATAAAGAAAAACCAGAGATAAGGTAAACAACGTACTTTCACATGGTGAATATCAGAAAACAAAACTAATTCTGTTATTTCATCATCCTGAGAAAGAAACATGGTACATGGACATGTTGGTGCATTCACCTTAGTCAACTGCGTTGGAATCATCTTCTCTTTAGTCACCATCTATGAAGCTGCAGATTCAGTATTTTTTGGAAACGCAAAATGTGATGATCCCTTCCCAAAACAAGGACTCCTTTTTGGAACATGGCTTTTAATCCTGTCGATAATGGGAATCGTCTGTTCGCATTGGCACAACAAGTTTCTCAGCGTGGTTTACACAGTATTCTTGTGCATCTTTGTCCTTGGAACTCTATGGCTCACAGGGGTGTTATCCTTTGGGACGAGCAACGGAGAAGCTGGGCAGGAGTATTCTGAGAAGACATATGAGTTAAGCAGTTATGAACCTTGGTTGAGAAAGTATCTGATTGGGGACGAGATGATGGCAGATTTCAAGAAATGCATGGTGGAGAATCAGGTTTGCCAGAAAAATCTTTATGATGAGGATTCATTGGCTCATCCTATTGAGGTATGCATTATTAATAATGAAATGTTCCCATGCCAAAAAAAAAAAAAAAATCTTGTTTGTTTTATCATAACAAAACATTTATGCGATTTTTACAGATAGGTTGCTGCAGACCACCCAGAGTTTGTGGTTACAAGAAGAGAAATGCAACAGTATGGAAAATGCCTAAAGATGGTGCGGTAGAGTCTGATAACCCAGACTGTTTTGCATGGGATATCGAAGGTCAAGGTTTTTGCTTCAAGTGTGATGCCTGCAAGGCTAGTTATCTTGCTGTTGTTTTGCAGCATTGGTGCGATAGGGACCTCTTCTGCTTCGTGTTCTCTATCATTCTTCTCAGCTGCTACTACATCGTCATCCATGTTAAAGACAACGACAATGTCGCCAACCAAAAACTTTGAGTCTGGTTTTTTCATTGGCATTGATTAGATTGAGATTGAATGAGTTGTATGTATAGATATCCTCTTTAAGGGAACTAAAGTCCTTTTCAACCAACATCCAAGTACAGAGTTACGTTGATGAACGTGTTGTGTAGACTTGTATCTGTGGGAGGGGGATTTTCCCAGTTATGGATTGGTGTGACATTTGATACTTATTACAGATTCTAATGATTAAGTATGCATTGTGACTACAGAATTCAATTTTGAATGCAGATGGACTTGATCTGATCATGAATCAGTTGTATTCCAAACTGAAAACATACAATCGGAGCCATCCGAAACATGTTATGCTATAGTCCGGATGCTCGACAGAGATGATATAAATTCCTTCGTGCGCCCCTGAACCGATATATGCTCCATTGTGTGCAAGTTTCTTGCAAGTTCAGAATCTTGAATCCTGTCTGTTTAGCAGAGGGAAAAAGATAATGGGTGGACCAGCAACATCAAACCAACACTCAAACTTGACCAAAAGTTCTTTTAAAATAATTTAGGTCCCCTATTGGTAGGCCATTGTTTTTGTCCTGGCACCGTGAATTTACCAGTTTGTCCTCAAGATTCATCTCTAAAATGAACAGAAATCTGAGGCTTTATGTAATTACACAGGACAATCTTGCTAGTGAAACAAAACTTTAATTTGCACAGGGTTCCCTCCATTCTTTTCACTAACCAACTTTACTTTTTGGTGGATTGATCATTTGTGCTCCACCATTCCACCTTCAAACAAGTTAAATAGCCTGCCTGACCCCTCTTCTTCCCCACCAAGATCCAGAAAAACTTACACACTACACAGCAGTCAGAAACTCAGAAGACACAGCAGAGAAAGCCTGAGATCTTGATCCCATGTAAGTGTTTTGCATTTGCATCTTACATTTTGAGATAGATTCGTTCTCGTAGTTGAGTAACTATGCATTTCTGCTTTCAGATTTCAAGAAATTAAGTAAAACTGCAAGAATGTAAGGAAAAACCAGTCTGCACACAAGTAATATCCATTACATTCACCACTCCAAGTTTGCATTACATCCATATGAATGAAAACTTGAAATATTTTCACAACCATGGAAAACTTATTACTACTACTAAAAACTACTACTCCGCAAACTGAAAGCAAAATTCCTCTTTGCTTTTCTTCTTTTTTGCATCTTTCTCTTCCTAACTCAAGTCTCTGTAGTAAAACGGTAATCTTGGCGAGGTGCCAGTATAGTTACATTTAGAAAAAACTAAGATATGTAATGTTGTTGGTTCTATCTGTACAAATTAGGCTGATCTAGCCTTTGACTCGCACATGGAACAGCGGATAGCCATATCCGGGTTCCATGATAAAGACAAACAAAAGAATGACACACCATAAGAAACCACACAGGAACCAATGTAAGTAATAGGACACTAAAATATAGTAGAATGCTCCCTAGCACTCTATTTGCACAGCAGATCGTCGCAGGCCTTGTGAAAAACTCAGGTCGAGATGATGGCTGACAAACAACTCCAAAAGATAAAAAAGAAATGCTCTACACACCACGGCAACTGTTCCCAAGATAGTTGCGGTGATTTCTGAACTCAGCATAGGTAATGTATAGGGTTGATAAAAAGGATAGCGGTCATAGACAATGGAGGAGGGACCTCTTACATGTTGGAGGTTGAGGAGGATTTGTTATTGTGCTTGATGAAGACTCCATACCAAGAGTTTTCATTAAGAAGTGTTTTTCCTGCAAAATTGAGATGGAGAAAAACTTAATCAGGAAAATGAGCAATACAGGGTCATTTTTAAACCATGGTGATGCATCAAGTAGTTCCTTGAAAATATAAGTAACATACATGTAACAAGGGAAGAAACAATATTTGTGATCTAGTATCTTATATGCACAAGAAAAGTGGTTGATTTAGATCTGGACTTTGGTTAATGTTTCTTAGTGGAAAGGGCTATTCAGTATATTAAGCTAGAACCACCACATGCGATTTTAAGTTACTTCAAGTTGATGCTCAAAGATACTATATAGAGTTCCTTCAATGAATACAACACCTGATCACTAGATATTATTTGCCTCTTATCAAGTTCAATTGTGTAGACTCACAAGGTTTGCATTCTTTTTCTTTTTAGTTTGTGTACAGAATTCACTAGCCCAGTCACCACAAGGAGAGTGTTTGTGAGAAGTAAAAGGAATTCTGTTTACCAAAACCTCGGTGCTATTGACAAATCAATAACTTTGAACCACATCATCCATTTCAGCTACGGTGAGGCTGTAAGGACTATATTAGTTTAACAGCCAAAGGCAGTGTTTTAACCTGCCTTCATATCAAGTTTCATGCAGGAGAAGATGATTTTCTGTAGCACGGAATTTGGATTCTAACACGTGGAAGGAAGGTACTCAAAGGACAAGAGAGGAGGTAACTCTCTTCTGTGTGTTAAAATCTTAGTGAAGCACACAATCGGTAATGTGAAGAACTTTCTCCTAGTGTACAAGAATAGATGACAAGAAGAAGCAAGAGGTATTTTACTATTTTGGGTGTCATTGTGACTACGACCCATTACTGTAAATATTGATGCTCTGCACTTCAGAAATAGATAAGAGTTTTGAAGTTTTAGAATCTTACACTTTCTGAGAATATTGGGCTGGGAATTGCTGCTGCCAATGATCTGAACAGCGGAGTCACGTGAAGAGGAGAATTGAAATCGGCAGTAGGATATTTGCACAGTGCTCCATTATCAGCATCGGTGTCATTACATGCCAACATGTCTTTTGCTGCATTGAAATATAAATATCAGCCTTGACATAACCATCAGTTGCTTATCAACCAGAGAACTTTATTTTATGTACCGTCGTCATTTGAGCTTGAACTATTGCACATTGCTTTTTCCTCCACAAGACAATGCTGATCTTTCAGTTGATCTGATTGCAATTCCTGAATATCTTCCTGATGCAGCGTACACATTTCGGATTGAAACACTTCTGGTTTATCGCCAGGTGCATTGGTCATCACGGTTGATCCTGTACTGTACTCAGAGCTGGCAGGGGAAAGCTGGTAAACATCATGCTCCCTGCACCATGTATCAGTCAGGGACCACACAAGCAAATAATGCGATCATGTAATGCAGATTAGGACTAGTGAGGTACCTCGAAGTTGATCTACTGCTTTCGCAACTTCTTAAATCCTCCATCAGCTTTTCGAATTTTTCAAGTTGAAAGTCAGTATCTAAAGTCCCAGATGCGAGCAGATCACTTTCTTTGTTTTGCTTCAGAAAATCTTGCAGAACCTGGAAATTTTGTTAAGAAACCAAGTATAAGAGGAAAGCATCACTAAAATGTGGAGATAAAATGGTCAAGAATCCGGCATTTCTATTGCTTATAATTTGCACTGCAAGCAGCATTATCAAACTCTTGTGACTCACCATCCAGGCACTCTCGAGACTCTGATCCATCTTCTCGGAATTAATTTTTGTTGCAAGTGAGCTAAGCAATTCTGCTTGTTGCATCAATGCAAGAACCTTTGGATTATCCTTCTTGAGAAATGTCCCTTGGGTCTTATCATTGGCAGCTATATGAGCATTAAACCATAATGGATCAAACTTATATTTTTGAAACTAAAGAAAAGGTATTATTATTAGGAAAAAGAAAATCCAGTAACCAAAAGGGGAAAAAAAAAACAAAAACAAAACAAACAACAGGTTGAACTGCTGGTATTCAAAGTTAAAAGTTTATGGTTTCCTTACGTTTAACATAGAAATTCTTATGTTTTTTGGATAATATAAGTACAAGAAGGGGAATATTCTGAACTGCGTACTTTGTTCACACAATATAGTTTTAATTCATACTTTTACATGGTGTATCTATATTACTTCAAATGTTTTCAGTGAAGGACTTCAACATTTCCATCAGTTAATCAGCCATGAAACATCTTGACAACAAAATTATTAAAACAAATTCAGTAGAGTTAACGGTCTCTCAAACTCACATCCATCAATTGAGGCCTCCTTTATGCCAACAACTTGAAGCTGATTGGCAAAGTTAACTTCGGAAGTATGATCTTGAGGTAACACTGCAAATGGAGGTCTGAGCAAATGATCAGAAACTACACCTTCACCAGCATCTTGGTTGCAATTTTCTTTGATATATGTCCTATATCACCAACATAAGATTATCATTCATGAATGCAGTCAAAAGTAACAGTTTCAAACATGATGAGTCTACGCTGGGCTTACCTTAGCTTCTTGTAAGGAGCACTACTTTCAGATCCACCATCAGTACTTAGCCCATTTTGGAATATGACTCTCTTGTTGTTCAAATTGATGAAGGAGGTAGTAGTGCTGTTCTCTTTTGCAAAGGCTTCCTGTTTTGCTCTCTTCTTGCACAGAGTGGTGAATCGATTCTTCACGGCATTATCAGTCCTGGGTGTCAAAAGATCATTTTTGTAACTTCTACTTTTCCAAATTAAGCAAACAGAATACAGACACAAAAGAAGGATATGTTTACATTTAAAGTAATTACCTGCCTGAAACCACCTTTGCAATTTCAGTCCATCTGTTCCCAAATATCTTTTGTGCCTGCATTGGTTAGTCCATTAGCATATTAAATGTATGATTCTCATCATCTTTTGCACTTCAGAATACAAAAATGTCCGATGATAATCAAGATAGAACTAGAGACAAGCATATAGATAGATCAAGAGAAATTAGCTTGACTGGATTCTAATACTTATCAGGAAAACAAAGAGTTATAATGTTAAGATCCAAGTGTAGCTAAGAAGAAATGTTCTATACCTCACACAAGAGCATGTCTTCTTCGGGCGACCATCCCCCTTTCTTGAAATCAGAATTCAAATAAGTGAACCATCTATATGAAAAACATGATACGATAAGATTCAGTACGAAGTTGCATCAAAAAGCAATAAGAGTGTATCATGCCGAATCAACATCAGAAGAAGTGAAGCTTGATTTGAACAATGAGAAGGATGTCTACCAACCTTCTTCGACATTGCCTTGTGGTCTTATCCTTGAATTTCGATGCAATGATTGTCCAACTATCACAGGAAAAGCAGGAAGGTGGTAAGCTTCAATCATCCATCATATCAAATAAAGAAAATAACAAGCAACAACAAATTTGGAACATCTACAAGAAGCGAGATTATTACTTTTCAGTCCCATGTAGCCTAATCTGCTCTCTCAGAATATCATCCTCCTGTGAAAACAATGCATACTCTCATCAGCCAAATCAATCTATACCAGAAGCTCAAACAAAATACTTTGTATTCGTACCGGGTTTGTCGTTACAATCGAATACGAATCCAATATCAAATTGATGAAAAAGCACAAAAACACAAGCAAACAGATATATCTGCTTCACCTCTTGAGACCAGGAAACAATATGCCTTTCCTTCTGCTTGGGAACCTCGACACTATTGGCATCGGAGGTACTAGTATTCATCATCTTCTTCTTCATATTCTTTGTAACTTGTGAATCCTCCCAGTCCCCTCTTGCATACTCAATGGCAGATTCCTTTATGGAAGAGAATCTTATATAAACCACCAAAAGGGAAGATATATAGATAGATGATAACAACAACAACAATAGCAAGACCACTTGGAAAAAAGATAAGTCTTTACCCTTTTCTCTTTACAGAAAACTGTTGAGAGCTCCCAAAACGGAACAGAACAGTAACCCCAATAAAAATTGGGTCTTTTTCCCACCCCTCAACCCTCAACCAATTTTCCGCCTAGGATTCCAACTTTCCTCCACTCTTTCTGAATCAAGAGACAAAACCCGGTATCAAGACCATAAATCTTGATTACAGAAACGGTAACATATATAAGCACAAGTAAGAATTACAGACACCATCATCGTGAATGAACCTTAATACCTGCCTCGAGATCTGCAAAAGGGGTTCCAAGAACTTGCAATTCAAGTATGTACTACTACTACAACTACACACACAACAAAAGGTAATAAAACATGGAATTTGTACTAGTTTTTTAATGGGGTTCAAAGGGTTACTTTTTCTTGGTGTCCAAAAGAGCTATTGTCTCTCTCTCTCTCTATCTCTAGGAGAAGACTCTGCAAAATGGTGGTGGTGGGGTGGAGTAGAAACTAGAATCAATCCATTTTAATCTAATGCTACAGTGTAGTAGTAGAGGTTTAAAAATAATCAACGGATTCTTGCTTTTGGGCGCGGGTATAAAGGAAGAGTTTGAAAACAAACAGAAATGAGTAAAATAACGCTGAAATCCACGAGAGTGTAATTAATGATGAGAATGAATGAAATGAATTGTAAACAGCAGCAGGGCCACTCACCAGCAACAACAACAGTACACGCTCACTGTCACTATAATGTCATGTGTGTGTGATTCTTCATTTCTTGATGATTTCTTGTTGGTTGATGTATGCAATTGGATGAATATGGTTGTTTCTTGATGCTTGTTGATGGTACAATTTTTTGAATTCTTTCTTGGAGCTACTTGACCATCTTCGTGACTCAACTCACTTATACAAGTAGGTGGATGCCACTCATGTGCTAACATGCCATGCCATCGCCAGAATTTTCTTTTGAATGTTTTACATTTTTGGTACATACTTTACGATTATTCTAAAAGTTCGGGTCTGAAAAACAGTTGAAATTTGAAATACTAAAGGAAAGGCTATACGCGCCGATGTTTCAAGTATTGGCATATGTTCGTGGAATTGTATTTGAATGTTTATATTTTTGGTATTTCGTTTACGATTATTCTAAAAGTTCGGGTCTAAAAAACAGTTGAATTTTGAAATATTAGGAAAGACTATAGGCGCCTACGTTTCAAGTATTGGTATGCTATATTTTTTGGTACTTCGTTTTAGAAAACATCATTCAAATTCAAAATGTGACTTTGTAAAGGCGAGGCGCGTCGTATCATAATTTTGTGAAATATTTGAGTTTTTTGTAGTAATCACGACCAGCAATGCAATCAGTCAAATCTCAACCTTTTTTTACCGATACAGTTACTAATTTCTAAGACATATTTATGATTTCAATGTTATTTGCCCGAATTCATTAAACACTTTCCAAATATGAAATTTAAACATTTATGTTAAGGCCTTTATAGACGAGATATGGTGCTTCTTCTTTTCTCAACAGAAGTTGAAATATTTAGTACACGTAGGAAAACGTACACTGAAACCAACCTATTTTTACGATAAGTTTGAAAACATAATTTGGTAACAAAACTAATTCGCCAACTAAAGTGATTCATGTTGTTTTATTCAGGCTATCACTCCTTATTTTGACACGATTTTAAATTTATTCTAGACTGGCATCAATAGACTTCATTATGACTTCTTTTTTTTCTTCAAATCGACAGTAGTTACACAGTAATCAACACCCAGGAACAAGATATTATCAGGAAGAAACGTCCATCATTTGCCATATTACCATTTTCATATGACTATATGAAATCTAGAATTGAAAATATGTTTACCATTTAATATAAAACTTAATATTAATTTGTAAAATGAGTAGTACTTATCAATAACCACAACTGATATTACATGTTAAGAACAATTTGACAAGTAGATCATGTAAGAAATGGGATGATTTTATTTTAATTAATTTGGGTGAATATATGGATAAAATATGTAATTTGAAATTGAGTTTGAAATGTTGGTTAGGGAGTATTAAATAGGATACATGCTTGGACTGGTGAATCCAGTCCAGGCAGGGTGCAAGCCACGTGACATAAAAGACTGGTAAGATTTCGGTCGTTGGGTTGCCAGCCTGGTTCTGACAATTCAAACAATCTGTTATTCCCAGACTTCAATTAGATCCTTTTCTATTTCTCTTCATTTTTTATTACATAGATAGTATAACCATTTACTATTACAAATCATCGCTTAAGTTTACCAAAATTTCAGTTGTGTCCAGTTTAGTTCAATTTCATATAATTCAGTTTAATTCAAACAATTAAAATGAATTGAACGCGATCTAAGTCAATGTTTAGTTCACCTTAATCAGTCGTGTTCAGTTCAATTTGGATCCACTCAGTTGCATTCAGGTTTACGTAGTTTAAATTTATACTTAGGGGTGTCAATTTTGAAGTCTAGTCCAACCCAAATCTAATTTATGTAGACTTAGATTGAGTCCAAACTAGATCCATTTTTGGTCCACTTTTATAG
>JAYMSL010002655.1:0-13854 GCA_036897195.1 Plantago coronopus | reverse complement strand
GATTTTACTTAAATCACGTTTTTCCTAAACCATTGCATTAACAAAAAAAAGACCCCGAAATGTCCATCGGTGCACTCTTCTTAAACAATTTATCCGTGGTTGTAAATTTCCCAAATACCAAATTGTAAAAGTATTGGGCCATTTCATGATTTTCATTAAATTGAGGCCCAAATGGTTAGTATAGTGGAACAATTGGCCCAAATTGTTCACGATAAATATATTTGAGTCGTTGACAATATCCCCCTCTCAAAACAATGCAATGTAATTTTTTTTTTTTTTTGAGAGGAACTTCAAATTATATTGCTGGAAATACTCAAACGTCAATTACAACTGATTGAGGGAAAGGTAACTCCGTCCCACCGTTGCAATCGGAATTACAAAGCTTAGCTAATAAATGTGCCAAAGTATTAAGATGTCTGCGCACAAAAGAAAAGGAAACAGAAGGAAAGACACTAGCTAGTAACATAATTTCTGCTAAAATCCCTCCTGCCGGGCATAATGGTTGTGCTTTATCCTGCAAGGCTCGAATGATGTTGATACAATCTGCCTCAATTACAATGTCTGTCCATTGCATCCTATTAGCTAGTTGAATAGCTAATCTGACTGCCATAGCTTCGGCTATCTCTGGGCTCTGAATGTATGGTGCCTTCCTGCATTCCAATGCCAAAATCGAACCGCAGGAATCTCGCGCAGCTACTGCAAGCATAGCATAGTTTCCTGCATGTGGGACTCCAGCATCACAATTGATCTTAATAACACCAACAACTGGGGGTTTCCAGTTAGCATCACAGTCCAATGTGTCAGTCAGCGGCTACTTACGCATGACCTGTGCCTCTGCGTTTCTTCGCAAATAATCTCTAGTGAATGATATTGCCTCCGCTGGTGAAGATTCATCTTTATCATGGACTCGTTGGTTACGATTGAACCAAATTGTCCAACATCCACACACAAAAAATAATAGCTCCTCTTTGGCCAAACGACTCCTGATGTATGAGAGCCAATCTTCGAAATCTGTGGCATCATATGAGAGTATAGTATGCGGAATATTAGACAAGGCCCAAAAAAGTCTAGCATAATGGCACTCCTTAAAGACATGAAGAAGATTTTCAGAGATTTCACAAATAGCACATAAATCATCCTGAATAATTCTTCTATGACGTAAAGCAGTAAGACTATGAAGAGCTTTGTGTATAAGCTGCCAGAAAAAGATTTTAATTTTATTGGGCAGTGCAAGTGTCCATAGCCACTTCCAGTTCCTGTTCAAACCATTGCTACTCTGTCCCACCTGGTTTCTGATCGACTGTTCCCTGGACTCAAGATCCAGGTAATACGCGGAGCGCACAGAATACATTTCGGAACGTGAATAGTGCCAGACTCTCTGATCCTGTATATCATTCCCTGGCAGAGCAATTTGTTGAATAAAAGAAATATCCTCATCCCAAAATAAAGTGTGGAGCATATGTTGATTCCAAGAATTAGTATCAGTGTCAATTAAATCAGAAACCATATCATCTCCAAGATCGTAAAAGTCAGGTGTGATTGGTGAAAAAATTCTGCTCCTAGGGATCCAGGCATCTTGCCAGATTCGGATGTTACTGCCATTACCAACACGCCATCTAATGCCACTCTTAACAAGATCTAAGGCAATGCACATACTCTTCCAAGTGAACGACGAATTGCTTTCGGGGGTAGCATTAAGCACATCAGTTAATGGAAAATATTTAGCTTTGAGTACACGACTGAGGAGAGAATCTGGAAATTGAATGATTCTCCAAAGTTGCTTGCCCAACATTGCTTAATTGAAACTACGAAGGTCACGGAAGCCCATACCCCCCTCACTCTTTGACTTACATAGCTGTTTCCAATTAACCCAGTGAATCTTATTCTGAGACCCACTACCCCACCAGAAAATAGCAATCAAAGAATCGATCTCTTTAAGCAAATAATCAGGGAGACGAAAACAGCTCATAACATAGGTTGGGATAGCTTGAAGAACAGACTTAATCAATACTTCTTTACCCCCTTTGGACAAAAGTTTATTCCCAAAATCCTCACTACGCTTCCAGACACGCTCCCTAAGCCAATTGAAAACTTCTTTTTTAGAACGACCCATGGTAGTAGGGAGCCCCAAGTATTTATCATGTTTATCAACTACTCTAACAGGCAGTATTTGCTTAATACCACTAATGTTGACATCAGTAGTGTTCCTGCTAAAGACTACAGTTGATTTTTCCAAGTTGATTTCCTGGCCTGAGGCCTTACTATACCGTCGAAGAAGAGAATTAATTTCAATAGCAGACGAAGGAGTAGACTGACAGAATAGCAAAGTGTCATCAGCAAAAAGAAGATGGGAGATCCTTGGTGCTCGTGGTGTAACAGCAACACCTCGAATCACCTCCCTCCTTTCCGCATCTCGAAGTAATGCATTAAATGTTTCAGTACAAAACAAGAACAAATAGGGTGAAAGAGGATCCACCTGACGGATCCCCCTCTCCGGCTGAATAGGCTCAAGAGGTTCTACATTTAAAAGTACTGAGTAGGAGACTGTACGAATTGTAAGCATAATCAGGGAAATAAACTCTGTCTCAAAACCTAAACGCTCTAACACTCTCTCAAGAAAATCTCATTCCACTCGATCATAAGCCTTACTCATGCCAAGTTTTAAAGCCATATACGAATCCTTGCCTTTGGTTTTGTTTTTCAAAAAATGATTAATCTCGTAAGCTACCAACACATTATCAGTAATCAGACGGTTGGGTACAAAGGCTGATTGGGTTTCAGAGATAATGGTGTTCATGAGAGGCTTGAGACGGTTAGTGATGGCTTTAGAAGCTATTTTAAAAACCACATTGCTGAGGCTTATGGGTCGATACTGGGTAATATTATCAGGATTTTTGCACTTAGGGATTAAAACAATGTGAGTATGGTTTAGTTCAGGTGGTAACACATGATTATTAAGCAAATTCAACACACAAGATGTGACAGAAACACCCACAGTTTTCCAAACACGTTGATAAAAAAGTGCAGGTAAGCCATCAGGTCCAGGGGACTTAATAGGATACATAGCAAAAAGAGCATTACGTACCTCAGTTTCTGTGTATTCTCGTCGAAGTTCTTGGTTCATGGCAGGTGTCACTCTTGGCTCCATAATCTCAATAACATCATTTATATCTTCAACAGAAGGCCGAATAGTCGAAAATATATTCCCAAAGTAATCATTCACCAGTTTCCCCATTTCTGTAAAATCAAATTGTACTACTCCCTGCTGATCCCGGAGTCCCAAAATCTCATTTTTCTGCTTTCTCCTTGTAGCCTGCGTGTGAAAGAATCGAGTATTCCTATCCCCTTCAGCCATCCATCTCGTCTTTGACCTTTGTCTCCACATCAATTCTTCATTATCCAAAGTCTCTTCTAGCTTATAGGCTATCTCCCTTTTGTGCTGACGAGTTGCGGCTGTCTGAGGTTGTAGCTGTAGCTTCTCCAGCTCACTTTTGTACTTCTGTATGTTTTGCTTCACCGAGCCGAATTCAGCGGTGCTCCACAACCCAAGTTCGTCACTGCATCTCTGCCGACTGATAGTAAAATCCGGATCTGACCCCCATGCGTCTGCAACTATCTTGTGACATTCAGCTGAATTTAACCACATCTCTTCAAACCTGAACAACCGAGATCTCCTTCGTGGTCTGTGTGTAGCGCCGCCGCGGGTACGATGAGCGTGATCTGAGTTTCGGAAGGGAAGATGTCGTACCGCTGCATCAGGAAACGCCGACCTCCATGGCTGTGTAGCAGTAGCTCTATCTAGTCTGCATCGGATTAATTCCCCATCGTATCGCCCATTCGACCAAGTGAAAGTGTTTCCTTGGTAACCTAGATCTGTGAGGTTTGCAAAAGCCAAAGCTTCCCTTATATCTCTCAAGCGCCAATTTGGAAGCAGGGCCCCACCGGATTTTTCTTTCTGTGGCATTACCTCATTATAATCCCCGATTACCATCCATGGCCGAGAAGATTGTTGTGCTAGACGTTTTAACAGTGACCAAGTAGATTTTCTTTTACTGTTATCTGGTTCCCCGTAGAAACCCGTAAACCTCCACATATCTGAGTTCTGGGTAAAGTTTTGTGGGACATCCAAAAATGGAAAGTGAGTAAAGTTTTGTGGGACAGATGGAGTACTTTTTTATCATCAAAAATTAACCGGCCTCACTTACGTTTCTCATTTATTTCATTATTTTAACTCATTTTTTTAAACTACCCGCACAAAATAATGAAAAGATTAGTTCTTTAATCTTTATATACCATAATGGACCAGTTAAAACCTATGCTGCATTAATTTTTGCAAATGTCCAAACTTTCAATTTCATTTTGTTGATCTTTTTGTAAGACCTCCTGCATCACTACCGTATCACAACCGAATTCCCACCATTTTCTCCACATTGCAACTCCCACAACGTGTTTTCACCACGTTAAGGAAAATTTAAACCGGGGTTTAAAACTTGGCAGCAGCCAACAGGCTGCTGCCACATGTTCTTTTTTTTTTTAAATTTTTGTTTAATTTCATCTTTTTAATTTAAAACCCCCCTCTCTTTTAAAACGTCAATAACTTTCACACCGGAAATGCTAAAAATAAATAAAAATCACCAATGAATTTATTTTTTCGAGATCTACAAATAGACACCACTCTCGACTATATTTCGTCATACTTTTTCGAACTCATCTTTTCATCTCTTATCGATATATATTCGTAATTTAATAAATTCTAAATTTCGTATTATGTCAAACTTTTTTATACACACCTTCATTTTTTAATTAAATCCAGAAAAAGCAAAAAAAGTTTAATTTTTTTTTAAATGACGTGGCAGCCGAATTCGGCTCCCCAATGTGGGAGGCAAATCGAAACCGCGGTTTCGGAGTCGAATTCGGAAAAATAACACGTTAGTGATGAGGATGGTCTAAGGTCTTTATGACCAAAGATTAGCCCTTGAGATTACCCACATGAAATTGCAAACAAAATTAACAGGCCTGAAAAACGTACTCAAAATTACATTGTTCAATACATAATTACATAAAAACACCATTGAATTCTTGAAATCCAAACACAGATGAAACTACGATACATTTGCATCATACCTCCCGAAGCAGGAGACTTGAAAAAAAAAATAGAAAGCAAACTAGAACTCCATCAAGACGAAACAGCAGCAATAAGTTATTGCCTAAATACCAGGCTGGAAGAAAGAAACTGTATAGCTAACTGTAATCTACATTCTACAAGTACCTCCACATAGCAGGGCGGTCTCTTGAGATGAGTAGAACTCTAGAGCTTGCGTAATCGAAAGATGGACTGTACATGTCATCTGGGCCGATAGTTTCTTCAACATCTCTTACTATGTTGCCAGAATCCATTGCGATACCATCATCGTTCAGTGTGTTAAAAACAAACAGGCCAAGCCCACAAACACCCATCACATGGCTTGAATTGCCCCAGACTTGTGTGAGATCAGTGAAGCTGTGATGGACATTAGATTCTGGCAAAGCGTATGTGCTGAAAAGCTTCTGTTTGCGCAAGGAGAACTGTTGTATCAGCGATGAAGAATGCTTTTTACCCATCGACCTTAGATTAGTGCCACCAATGTATATTGAATCACCACGAGAAAAAGCTGACTGTGCATTTACTCCAATTTTTGGTATCTTAAGACCTATGCCTGATGGATGCCGGAAATCAAGTACGTTGATGAAATCTGGGGTACAAAACACCCCATCATTTCCTTCTGCTTCCGACGAACTAATCCTGAAGATGGAAGGGAAATCCTAAGTTGAAGAGAAACAGAAGCACATACTTGCATGAATGAAACACATCAATAGTTGGGATAGTTATCAACCAAAATTGAAACTACGAGACCAATGTAGCATTAACCAAAAGTTCCTCAATATAAGATCATAAATGTCAGGATAAATAGCTTAAGTTCCTGAACCTACAGACCAAATGTAACATTGAACAAAGAGTAAAATCTGAGAAAACAAGCTGGTAACACTATTAAGTTCTAACGTAAGTTATGTTTTGTCAAGATAACAAGCGAAAACAGACGAATGAAGGAATATCATGCACAGCTTGTGTAAGAAAAACCAAACTGAGGAGCATACTAGATATAATAAAAATAATATGAGCATGCATCAACAAACTACTCTTTTACCTTTGTCTAACTCCTCCACCTATTTCTGCATCAGTGTTATTCACATGAAGAGCTGAAATCTTTCGACATGATGATGAAACAGATAACAATGCCTGAGAACTGAGAGAGCTCACATCCCATAGAGAGATAGAGTCTGATTCAGCCAATACCACTTTTCCCCTGTTCCGCCATTGCAAAGGGCTCGAGTAATCCATGCTTGACACAGGTTTCTGCAACTCCCATGACATAACCTCATCTCCATCTCGAATATCATAAATCTGCACCATCCTTTGACAAGTAGCTGTGGATACAATAAGTGGTCCACATGGCTGATACCACCATTGTTTATTTTCAGAAGCCATATATGTCGAGAGAGAATTTCTTCTGTACATAGGGTTGTTTGCCAATGGAGCAAGAGCTGTCCTTGGATGAGAAGTTTCATTCTCAGTACGAAATGATCGAACCTCTTTGGTATAGAAATCCCATGAGCAGAAGCCGGAGTCTGCAGAGTTTCCAGCGGATGCCGAAACAACATACCTCCCAGAGCAACCATCGGCACTAGGAGCACGGATTATCCAACAATCTCTCCATATGTTTGATGAGACTCCAGTAGGAGGCTTGTACACGGACTTCTCCTGTAATAGTTTAAATCAATTATCCTACTGATCTATTGAGGTAGAATCCCAACTTTAGTTATGCAATATAAAGTAGATTGAACAACCGAAAAATAAAAGAAAATATTCGCAAACTCTAGTTAGTTAATAGAGAAAACTTAGGCAGAAATATGTTGTAATAAAATTTAAGGCTTAAATTTACCAAAGGTTTGCATATCATACCTCACAGTTACCAATATCATAGAAAGTACAAGTACCATCATCATGAGCAAGAAGCACAGACTCTCCTTCAGACACAAACCATCCGCCAGTTGATGTCTTGCATCCAATATCGTTCAACTGAAATGTAAGACAATCTTCCATTTCCTCTTCAAGTATCATGGCTGGTGCTGTGTCTTGGTCATCAAAATCGTTGAGGTTTTCATCAGCCATCAACAAAGCATCGATACTACCTTTTCCATTCAACACATTTAGAGCAGAACTTTCAGTGTATGAATTTACCGCACCATCAGTTGCTTGAACTTCACCAGCATCCACACAGACTCTCTTTTTCTCCATACTCAAAGAAGCCAGGAACTCCTGAGTAACAGTGCAATCATTGCGAGAACTTTCCTCGTCCACATTAATTGCAGAATTAGATTCTCCGATTTTTACTGGATCATCCTCATGACCTTCAGATACTGACTTTGACAACGTCCTGTCTCTGATCAATTTATGATGAGGAAACAACCGAGCTTCTAATTCCTCCTCATTCAACCCCTTAATGGAACTTTTAGCATCCACCGTGCTATTCTCTACTTTGACCTTCTTTTCCACAGCTTTTACCAACCCAGACTTGGAGTCTCCCGCACTTCCTACAACATGACTCATCGCCTTCTCAATCCCCGAGATCTTCTCCTGTATATCCGACAATATCATCTTCGAAGCATCCGGATTATTCATATCAAGCATATCCTTAGTTTTCTTTATATCAGTCGCTATCCTCTTCACCTTCCCCTCCAAAAATGCAAGCTTTTCGTGCAGCTTACTAGGATACTTACCTGCACTACTCTCTCTCGAACTGGTACCGACTTTGCTCTCACTTTCCAAGTTGGACTCGGTTACATTCAATCCCACTCCACCGCCAACAGACCTCAACTTCCCTTTCCCAGCTGACTTAGTTTTCGCAGCTAGCTCAAGTTCCAATTTCTCAATCGAAGCGGAGCTCAAACCCACCTTCTCTTTATCACCACCAGTACCACTCAGAACTCTAACCTTGTTTTCACAAACCTGTTCTAGCTCATCACTCACTTTCCTACTAATCTCTGTACCATTCGGTACCTTTCTATCAACATCAGACCTTTTACTCTCACCCAAGCTCAACGGCCGGTCTTTCTTGGCACTAACACTCCTCCTCTCAACCCTAACCTTTCCCCTCTTCTCCATCTCATCACTACTTCCTCCTCCACTCTTCTCAAAATCCCTACACTTTTCACCACTACCCAAATAAACCCTACTTATCCCATTCCTCTGTGGCATCACAGGAACCCTAGACGGATTTTTCCTCATATCAGACAAAACACGATTAAACTCAGAAGGACTAGAGCTCCTACCTCTCGGCACCGAAGAGACCGATTTCCTCACACGCGGCGGCTCCTCCACCGCCGTAGCAACAGCTGATTTGTCAATTCGGGCCATGGGTTGGATCTGCGGCTTCTGAGTAGCTCCACGAACCCTAGATGTGGGCCTGGACCCATTCTCTTTCCCTGCGGAAATAGATCTACCAACAGCTGGGCTGATTTTTCCGGCGGTTGAGGTAGCTCTTTCTCTTTCGCCTCCGCCTGTACGCTCCTTTACCCGGCGAACGGATGACGCCGTCGACATTTTGTAAGGGATTTGTACGGGAAATGGATAATCTTGGGAGATTTTAGGGGTGATTTGTGATGGTAAGGGGAAATGTGTGCTTGATTAATTGATTTGGGCTCAATTTTGTGGGATTTTTGTTGTTGATGGGCGGGAAAAGTGAAATTTTGAATTTTTTTACAGTTTTGGATTATGCGATTTTAACAAACTAATGTCAAATCGTGGAATAGTAAAAATAGTTATTTTACAACTTTTGAAAGTTCAGATATCTGAACCATTTTTATTCAATTTGTAAGGTCCATTTAAATTTGTCCGGACTCCACCCATTATCAAGATTGTTTAGCACTCGATTAGCGAGTTAGGTTAAACTCCTAACATATTTCAATAGTAAATTTGTATCCGGCATTGAGTTAAAGTTAATTACTCTATTTTTACATACTCAAATCAAAACTTCGGGTATTACTTCTGAATTAAAAATCCCGATAAATCTAAAACATATACGAGTGTCAATCAGTTCATATGTCACGGCTCATCAGTTTCTTCATCTTCCCCTTGTTCAGACTAATAATTAAAACAAGAATATTAGTACTTATTTTAATGCATCCATTTTAAAAAAATATCTTAAAAGAAGAATAAAAAAACGTATTGGGTTGGCCGATTGAAGAGCAAAACAACGATATGGTCATTTGTCAGATTGTTACAGATTTTAACGATATAAATAAGCTTTCAATCGGTCAATTAGTCGTCTTGATCTAATAGGCCCAAACTTCTATTTGCTAAATGAAAGTCGTTAAAAGGTGAAGTCTTTAAAATCACTTGGGTCATGTTCAATTCAACTTAATTTCATGTGTGTTCAGTTCAGTTCAGTTCAAGTATGTGTAATACAAATTTATAACTTAATTCAGTTTGGTTTAGGTCAATTCAGTTCAGTTCAGAGAATTTTAGGTGAATTGATCATAACCTTAGTGTGAAAAGTTGATTAATACACATTAGGATTAGGATGAAATATTAATAGGAGGACTAATTAATACATTTCAAAGTTAAAATATGTTACAAGAAGAAAAACGAGTTGAAAACAAATATTAGGGTACTCGGAAGGTAAGTGGTCGCTTACCTCACGAGAAAGACATGCTCAGACAGGTGCGAGCCCCCTCGTATGAATTCTGATTTTGAAAGTGCTTGTTGTCTGAAGTGCCACTGTTACTGTGACTCCTCCTAGCACCATTTGGGAGGAATTAGCACACATTATCACATCTTTAGACAAGTATAAGTGTACAACACAGAAGAAGGAAATTCATTTTTAACAAGACGCTTGAGAACACAACTCACTCTCTTCTCTTATATGTATATACTCTCTCACATTGTGTTGTGCACTTGACCACATGGTACATATATGTAAGTTTGTCGAATTCAGTATTAAAGTTTTCTAATCTTAGTAAGTGATTTTATTTTGGGAGTTCAGTTTCAATCAACACCACATTATTTCTTGTTCCGACTCCCATGCATTAATCCACCTTCTAATCACTACTCAATACACCCAAAAGGTCCAACAATGGCCAAATCTATGTCTTGGCCAATCTGCCAATCCAAATACTATTTTTAAACCATTTTCTTTTTTTTAAAAAAAAAGAAAAACGAAATCATATACTTGAATTTGTGATATTAGAAAGCTTTGGGGTTAATTTGTAACAATTTGTTTTGGTAATAATATCATATACTTTACTATTATGTGGTCACGGGACTACATCCAATTAAAAAAGAAAAAAATATATATAAATAAAATACTCCCACACTTCCACTACTTATTTTTCAAATCAATTTTACTAAATTTAGGTTTTATGAGTTTCTTCCTAAAATATTTAATCTCGCTATTCTCACAATTTTCCTCTTACATACTAAATTTAGTGTACAATTTTTTTGTCTAAACTTATTTTAATAATAAATGGATTTAAAAATTTATTATTACAAAATACAAAACTGATTATACTAATCGCTAACAACTTGATTTATTTATGACATTTACGTTGGATCGCATTAAGGTTTGAACGTGTACTTTTAAATTTATATGCTAGATGTGTCACGTGTATTTTCACATATATGTAAATATTGATGGTATCGCACGGGTATCTGCGTGTCAAATGATACTAGTAATAGTAGAATACAATAGGTATTCATTCTACAAGTTGAATTTTTTTTTAATGAATAATCAGAACTCTTTTATATTGAACCTTTGAGTAAATTGGACTTTCAAACTACAAATTTCAATATTAGTTTCAGTTTTGATTGGGAAAATAAACATTTTAATAATTATATAAAATGTGACTTATAGCATAAGAACGTCAAGAAGTGGTGCACTATTTCAAGACATTACTATATCACAATTAACAATCTGGCATGGCCAAGTCATTAGATCTCCACCCTTAAACTGCTCTGTTTATATATTTATTTTTGAAAGGATTAACTCGAAATTAGATTTAATGGCATTTTTAGCAATCTTGTTGATAAGCAGGCTAGCAGGTGAACCAAGATGGCAAGATCAACTCCACAAATGTGAGCTACCTGATTAGGTAAAGCAGAACATCAGAGAGCTCCTCTCCGAGGTGTTACAAAAATGACTAGGTCATACAAAAATGTAGCCGAGCTTATTAGTAGATGTTAGTCGCACAAACGAAATATTATTTCCAATTATGTGTAGGTATGTTTAACACGTGCGGTATAAAAAGGTATGCAGTCCAGGTTCAGCTCAACTTAATTTCAGTTCTGTTCAGTTCAACTCAGTTCAGATGTGCGTAGTACAAATTTATACTTAAATTCGATTCAGTTCAGTTTTGATCCATTCAATTCATTTCAATTTAAAGATTTTCAAATAAATGGAATAGACTACACTTACGCATTATGTTTTACATAAAAGCAATACATGAATAAATTTCAGAAATCAGTCAAAAAATATCATAAATGGAAAATCACATTTATATGGATGCCTATTTAATTGGGTCAGATTTGTTGACTTCAAACTCCCCAGTTATTAAAAATCTCCAAAAGCTAAAATTAACATACCATTTTTCCAGCTTTCTTTGATTCTCTTCTTCCATTTTCATCTCTATATCAAGATTCATTCAGTTTCAGATCAGTAAATTGCTTCACCTCGATTAATTTATACATAAAAAAAAGTTACTGGAATCTATCAACGCCAGTCATGGTTGATCTGCAAAATTTTAGTCGAACTTTCCATCTCAAGATGAAGGTAGACTCTTCACTCTTCATCTCTGATTATTTTCTGTGTTCATATCTGTCATTTCTTGTTAGATTCTCATTCTTTAAACAATGGCAGGGTTTCAAAATCAGGAGATTTTTAGCTGGAAAAATGAGAAGGAAATCATCAACAAGTGGTTCGAAAACCGAGTATAGGGATTTCTGGGTGACATATGGATCGTACCATGATACTGATGAATATGAAGAATCAGTAGTTGTGCAGAGAGAACAAACAGAAGATGACTGTGAGCTATGGTTCTTTGGAGTTTTTAATGATGGCAGGAATATTGCTGACGGAGTTACCAAATACATGCAGACTCATTTCTTTCACAACTTGCCTAAAAAGGTAACTTGTTCTGCAGTTTATATTAAAACTTATCGTACGTATTGGTTTCATTTTAACACTCTGTTATGAATTTTGTTAAAAATGGAACTCTCGATTCATCAATTACAATTGTTTCGCTATTCATTAACTTCGGACATTATTAGTAATTCAGAGCTCATACTTAATAAAGAAAATCTCACAAAGGAAAAGGAAGTAGTTCTTGGACTGGGTGCAAAATGTGCAATATTGGGGTGTATTAGTTTCTTTTGACTGATTAATTACTTGACTTTTATTAATATTGTTGTTAACGACATCCTCGCAAAAACAGGATCTTATCGTAATTCTTAATCTTCGAAATATTCATGTGATTTGTTTGGTTTTTGGTCCAAGTGATTATTTTGGGCTGGTTTCGAAATATGCGCCGTAGCAGTACTGTAATTCCTTTGAAATATAGTAGTCAAATGAAAATGAGAATGTTGGGTTACGTTCAACAAATGATGAAAAATTATTCAAATCAATTCTCAACTGTAATTTTTTTTTTTAAATATACTATTACAAAATCGTTTTACGGATTTCTAACTAATAATTAATGAAATACAAAGGAAATATCACCCATTTCGGAAAAATAATCACCCATTGCGTGAATCGAACCCATGAACTCTCGGATCAGGAATGTCTCACCCACTGTACATTTGATAATACGCATTTAACATAGTTTGGAGTTAAACTTCTAAATTCTAATACAATAAAGTACCTCTATCAAATAGTACTAGTAGTAGACTATCAGTGCCATTTGGCATAATTAAGCTCTATTCTTTTCAAATTAAGTTTAGATCCATTCGAATTTGGTCAGTTTAAATTTATACTTCACTTCAGATCCATTAAGTTCAGTCCAGTTCCGAAATCCTCAGCTGAAAAGAACAGAGTCTTAATGAACATTGATATATCTAAGTCTCCGTTTTAACTTCATTTTAATTTCGATTGTATTCAGTTTAGTTCAACTTCATTAATTTCAGTTTAATTTAAAGTTTCGTATAATTCATGTTTATTTAGTTCAGAGAAAATTTCAGTCTCATATATTAAGATGTGATTTATCAATATACCAAATAATATAACTTGGGTAAATACGTGAAGCTCTAATACTAAACATATCCCTAAATATTTAAAAGAAGAACCTCATTTTTTAAAGTAGACCAAATGAATGAAGTTGAATGTTAAATCGAAAGTAAAAAGTGTTACACCCTGAATAAAGAAAAATATAACTATTATTTTTTGACATACACGTTGATTTATTTTAATTTCTATCGTAATACTCTAATCTAACACATTGATATATGTCTTGCTGGAAACGGTACCATATTACAACCGAGTAATTGTGGAAGTTATAAGTAGTTCAGTAGTAGAGAAAATGATTTGCAAATAGGAGGTCATGGATTCGAGCTATGTCGGACATAGATTTAGAAGTTCAGACAAATGTTAAAATCTTATAACTTTTGAGTTTGAGTATATCACACGAATCACGGGTCCCGTTCAATTATTTACTGTACGCATTTTAATTGAATCCAACAAGGGTACCCCGTTCTATATATCTTCTCGATCCAGATTTAATCCGGACTGAATGTGCATTTTGTACTGTAATATGGCATATGATGAATAT
>JAYMSL010002654.1:0-13855 GCA_036897195.1 Plantago coronopus | reverse complement strand
TTTTTTCATAAAAATGAAGTTTTATCAGTGTTCCGATAGTGAGTGTGTAGCTAGTGAAGGAGAGGTAAAAGAAAATTTTGAGAATATAGAGCAAAGCCAAGACCTTGACTTCAAACTTCGAAGTAAAGAAATGGCAGTCGTTTTCTACATTTTCCATGAATTGACTTGCCACATATCTTCCAGTCAATTATATGGAAATTTATCCATTGACGCAGACTTGTATTTGCACTTTATAATCATTAAACATACTTACAAATTTATGTAAATATATAAAATCAATTATATTATCAATCTACACTTTTTCAAAAATACCTACAATATATATTGTAACGGTTTAACATTTGAAAACAGTAAATTTTTTCCATTAAACATGCTTAACTTGCTACTACACATATTATCTACACATATTATTTACTAATAATAGCTCATCACGATGTACCTATATATAGAAGTGTAAACAATTATTATGAGTAACGATGAAGTTTGTTGTTGACCAAACGTAAGACGTTCAACTATTATGAGTAGTGTGTAAGATAAATTAAGTACTTTGACATAGTGAAATATGATATGATTCGTTTTCAATTGGATAGGCAGTCATAGAATAAAAATGTTATTTCGTGTCTGTTTGATAAGAAGAGTTAATGAAGTAACTGACGGATGATAAGATAATTAGTATAGGTGAAACGATTACAAGCAGTCAAGTTTTGTTATCGTAAAACTACTTTGTTTTAACTTTTATATAGTTTCGACTTTCAAATTTCGAATATCATGTTGAGCGAGGTGAACAAAGGAAGACTTTTCGAGAAACGAATTGGGTCAAATTTATGGAGGATAGAATAGAAAAGGAGACTTAAATGGCACCATGAATAAAAATATACCCCTCAACGATAATAACGATGGAAAGTAGTAATGGCAGAAGAGTAATCAATGGTTCATTTACGTAGTTTGGTACCTGCCATAATGGCGAGAAAAATGTGGCGCAACACACCAATTTAACTGCTATTTCATCTCATTCCATATAAATATTTCGAAAAATTCTGTCTTTGTTTCTTACATATTTGCTGAATTTGCTGCAGCAGATGGAAAATCTATGACAAAAGAAAACACATAGAGGCTGTTGTGGAAAAAGAAGATAAAAAAAAAAATTTAAGGAAAAGGGTCTTGGATTTGAGTCCGGATCCGACAGCGTCGGACCCACTTCTCCCTCTCCATCAAAGGTCTTTTTGAGGTCCCTTTTTCCTCTACATTCATGCATTCTTTTGTTTAATCATTTAAGAGATTGGATGTTTGTGTATTGTATTTGTTTCTGTGATATGGGTTTGCATTTTCTTGGTTGTTGGGTTCATCTTGTCTTCAAGCATTTGCATTTCCAAGAGCTGTCTTCTATGTGCTTGAGTTTTTGCTTGTGATGCTTTTGAGGTGAATTGTTTGTATAATATGTGTTGATTCAGAGCTTTCTTGGGTAGATTTTGGTGGATTTTGAGTTTTGACAGGTTTTTTAATTGGTATGTATTCGATTTCAGGTGAATGTGAATGAATGGGATTGTGGTAGCATATTCTGTTGCTTGTCTGATGTATGAGATTTGGGCTTGTAAAGATTGTTTTTCATTTTATTATTATGCACTGGCATTTTGTGTGTGTGTGTGTGTGTGAGTAGCTTGTTCTTGATAAGGCCCATCTGTTTTGTTGGCTTTGCTGATTGTTGCTTGAACCAGACACCCACATATTTGTCCTTGTTCTTGAAATTGTTTTCTTTATTTCCCTGACTTGTCCTGTATTGTGTTGTTTCATTTCAAATGGACCCCTGTGGATCAAAGTCTTCTGTTTCCATCAGTACCACAGCTTCTATATTATCTTCGAAAGTGAACGCTCGGTGGTTATGTTCTCCATCGTTTATCATATTAGCGATTTCGTAGAGTACTGAAAAGGACTAATGCAAAGGCATGTACAGATCATGACCTGTTTATTATATGTTGTTTGGATTATTATTTTTTACTTTTCACTATAGGCTTATGTGCTCATGTCGTTTTTCAATTTGGCTGTATCGAGTTATAGATCTTCGACCTCTTTATGGAACTGAATGTCGTCCGTTCTTGCTTTTCTTATGCAGGTCCTGAGGAGAAGTGGAGCGTTTGTGTTTGTATAGATTTTCGAACTGGGAAGACTGCTCCGGGCAGTCAAGTTATGCTAAGGTCTAGTTTCTTAAGATACATTATGCATAAATGAATTATGCTGTTCTAATGTTAAAAACAAATTACTTTTATCATTTCCTGATATTCGTTTATTGTAGCTTTTGGAAGTTTTGGTTACGTTAATGCTTCGTTCTGAAGAGTTTCTCATTCTCATCTTTCTATGTTCTTGCAGAGATTAGGAAAGAGAATAATTGTCAATCGTAATGGGTGCCTGTGTTTCATCGCAACATATCGCAACTGAAACACCCAGAACGATCAAAGCAAGGAGGAAGCGTCGTGGGCGCTCCAACAAGAAGCATCGTCTAAATGTAATATCACATGGAAACAGAAAAAGGAGCTCCGACTCAGGAAGTCTAGTAACAGATTTTTCCGTCAGTGAGTTTGTTCAAAGTACTACGACCTGCAGAAGATCTGAGGTCTCCAATGGCACTTTCCACCTTACTCAGATGCAGTGGCAGCATAGCCAAATCGATGCCAATGGTAAATTTCTATAGTCCTGAAACATTGAATTTGTGGGTGAAATTTTAAGATCGTTCTTGTATACACTATCTTTTTTATATGCTGCTCATGAGTCGATTGAACCATGTATGAGTTGATGAATCTTGAGCTAATAAATATGCTACCTTTGTTGCAAAGCCACTTGAAATTGACAGAAGCTACTTGTTTACAGGAATTCTCCAAGAAGAAGCATGGTTTGACTCACTCAGCTTGTTAGACTCTGATTCCGATGATGAGTACAGCAGCGTGCATGGTGGTAAAGAACGTGAACTTTGTTTGCTTCCCTTTTATTCGTCTTCAATGAACTTGGATTTCATAGCTAGCCTTACTAAAGAACGAAATGCCACTTTTACATAGCAGGTTTTAATTAAAAAAAAAACCACTATCCGTGATTCTCATGATCTTTCTCTTGTGTAGATTACTTCCCTGGACAAGTACTTTCTTTCGATGCTCCATCAATAGGTTCGGATAGAAAGCCTAATTTTATAGAGCCAACTGGATTTACACTAATCAATAGCCACAGCAAGGAACTCACATGCGCAGTGAAGAGTGAAGATTCTGGTGCTGCGAGAAAGAACAACTTGGATCGAGCCATGCTAAGCTTTACTGGACTGAAAGACAATAGAAATGACCTTGAGGAGAAAGTACCAGAGAATTTGTTGAAGTGTGTCTTACCCCAATTAGTTCCTACTTTGAGCTTCAATGACAAAATCTCAACAGCTACACAGACGCATGTAAGGAGATCTACTGTCATCAGGCTTTCCGTGGTGAGGAAATCTGTCGATGGAGGAGCAGATGCAGACGAATTCCGTGAGTATCTCCATAAGTAGTTTAAGTACTAATTTAGACAAAGCATTTTACTGACCTTGTTAAACTCATCTGGGACACTTATGCTGATCCAGGTTCATCAACGAAGTATCTTTATCGTCCAAGGGCTGGTCTGATAATCCCGTGTTCTACTGGGGAGAAGCCGAGCGCTGGAAGTTGGTCCCAGATTTCACCCTCAACTTTTGAACTCCGTGGAGAAACCTACTTTAAGTAAGCTTACCTCATGACCATAAAATGAGTCTGTATTCTTATCTGTCTACGTATAATTTCAGGTTTTCTCACAAATTATTACTACAGAGATAAGAAGAAAACTCCTGCATCAGATGCTTGCCCTTACATTCCAATTGGTGTTGATCTATTCTCTACCCCAAAAAAGATCAGCCACATTGCTGAGCACCTTGATTTACCATCCCTAAAAACTAACTCAAAAGCGCCGCCTTTGCTCATTGTTAACATTCAGGTGAGTGAGTCTGTCCTTTTTTAACAGTTTAGTTTACTCGGAACCTGTGTAGTTTCAAGTTTTGTTCAAGTCCAGGTTCTCATGGTTGAAACGTTTGTTTGTAATTTGCAGCTGCCCACTTATCCAGCACCCATGTTTCTCGGTGATAGTGATGGAGAGGGCTTAAGCCTTGTTCTGTATTTTAGACTTTCGGAAACCTTTGAGGAAGACATTTCTTCCCAGTTCCAAGAAAGTATGCAGGTAACTTCATCAGTTCTAGCTGCAGCAAAATCAAGTTCTGGTTACATGTATTGCAACTTTAATGCATTGATGATATACAATACACATTATATGTTGAGACCACATTTAGAAAGGTTTATTTGTTGCTTTAGGCATTAATCTAAACTCCTAAATTGGATAAAGATTTAGCATCTCTGTTGGCAACAGTCACAGGGGACATTTGATTTGTCTGTTTCGTTCGCTGAAAGATTGTCTTTCCACTGCAGAGGTTGTTTGAAGACGATACAGAGAAGGTTAGAGGATTCACCAAAGAATCAGTTGTTCCTTTCAGAGAACGGCTAAAAATTATGGTTGGGGTTGTTAATCCTGAAGAACTAGTCTCAAGTTCTACTGAAAAGAAGCTTCTGAATGCTTATAATGAAAAGCCAGTTCTTTCTCGTCCTCAGCACCAATTTTATCAGGTCAGAATCCCTCTCCTTGCAAAGTCGTATGTAGCAGAGTGCACATATCTACATAAGTATCGCAGAATCCCACATTTTCTACGGAAGACATCTAATTTTTCTACCTTTTTCTCATCATGTGCTCTCCTTTACGCAGGGTCCTAATTACTTTGAAATCGACCTTGACATTCATCGTTTTAGCTACATAGCAAGAAAGGGGCTTGAAGCATTCCGTGAGCGTCTCAAGGAAGGGATATTGAATCTTGGCTTGACAATTCAGGTATACAAACACAACAACTTCTGGTAAACTGTTATCGCGCTTAACTTCATTTTGTTGGTTTTTCAACTAACCGATGATCATTTTCCCAAAAACAGGCACAGAAGCCAGAAGAACTGCCAGAGAAGGTCCTTTGTTGTTTGCGTCTAAACAAGATCGATTTTGTTAACCGTGGCCAAATACCGAACATCGTCAGGCTCGACGATGACTAAGGTGAAGTTGAGCAGCAAGATTCTCTTGCAGAGGTGGGAAATCTCACTTAAGAAGTAGATAAATGAAAGATAACATAAGTATATTTGCCAACCAAACATGGCTGAACTGAAACATGTATCTATGTTAAATTCAGTTACTGTAATAACATAAAAGGATGCCTAGTCTGTGTCTCTGTGATATGTAATGTGTTGTCTAGAATCCATCTTGGATATGTAAATCTTTTTTTCTTTTTTCCAGTGATTTGTGGTTTCATATTTATTGAGAACAAGTTTGGTGGCATTTTTCGTGTATATCCTATTTTTGATATATCATTATTATTTTTTGGAGTAATTTTATGGTTGAATTCGCACAATTATCTGTTTCAAAAGCTCATTTATATGTGTTTAACACTCGTTTGGTACTCAACGTACTACTCATATCGTTCATCTGGTATATCGTTAGCTTGTTTCTTGTTGATGTCCAACACATTGAAACATCAAAGACGATTCCGACATTTTCATTAAAATAAAATGTATATTATAGTTTAACCAGATTTTCTAAACAATTATTATTCCACTTTTTTTCAAACCCAAAATATTAAATAGAAATGTCTTTTTTTAGATATAATATCACAATACATTTTTTCCCCACAAATTTTTAGTTAATATTCATCCAAATCTTCTTCAAATTCTCAATTTCGGAATAGATCATCACCCATTTCAGGAATTGAATAATGTAACCTCGGACTCTGAGACACAGATGTCTTAACTTGACACTGCGCTACAAATGTCCTTCAGATCATAAACAAACATCGTCTGTCATGAGTTTTTAAGTCTCATTTGGTTTAAACTTCTAAAAAAAGAATTGTTTTAATGTGCATAACATTGAAAACTTATGGGGCAAAATGTGCAAATAAAATTAGTATCGGGCAATTTGGGCAAATCAAATTAGGGTTTCACTTCATCGTCTTCATCCCAATTTGGGTATAAATACAGACGAAGCAGCTGCAGAAAGAGATCAAATTCCAGCGCCGTAGGCCGAGCGCTTCCCCCGTGAATGAAGGGGTGGCGTGGTATTCCACGAGAGAGGTTTTAATTCGTGGCGCACGTTAGTGTGATTGGCGCACATCAATTTGGGCATCCATGGCCGCTTTGCTGCTCTAGTCTTTGCAGCAATAGTGAAATGGATTTTTGCCCTACATTTGTTTTCTCCTCTTTTCAATTGGTTTCTTATTGGTTCATTTTCTTAACAAGATCAATTTTTTCTGCATCTTGTTCTTCTATTTCGGAGTTTCTTAGCTGAATCAATTAAATATTGCTTTTCTTTTTTACGGATATTCAGCTATGATTCTGTAGCTCTTTGATGCTGTGGAACTGGGTTTTTTTTCAAGATCTGTTTTTGGTTAAGCTTGGAAAGATTCGATTTCATACATTTTGGATTGGAATTTGTAATTTCTGGACTTTCTAAATTATTTTAGAGAAATTATGAATGAACATCTTTGAAGAGCAGATTTTTGCTGCATTTGTTATTAAGCAAATTGGATGAAGAATTCCAGATTACTGCCTGTAAGAGTCAGATTTGATTCTTAAACAGGGTAGCGACGCTCGACGAGATATATGAATGTGTAAAGCTGATTGTCGAGATATATGAATGTGAAGCTGATTGTCTGATATGGACTTGAATTGGAATGAAAGTGGATTGTGTAAACAGGATTGCGATGAGCTATGCGAACGCCTTGAATTTGAATATGAACATGAGGAGTGGATTTTGGGATTTTTCTACCAGATTGTGTAATCTGTGAGTTCTGGACTACCTTATATTAATTGAATTGGAATACGAATGTGGAAGGAAGGAATTACTATACGAAGTTACGAACATGAAACCGGATTGTGTAGTCTGGAGTCTGGACTACCTTATCATGCTTGGATTGGAATAATAATGTGGGAGCTCTGACTATATGAACATGGGAGGATGAATTGAAATACGAACGAGGAAGTAGTGACTATACGAACATGAGAGGAACAGACTGTAATCTGGAGGCTGGACTACCTTAACATACTAGGAGCGACTTGTGGACTACTTGAACATACTAGGGAGCGACTTGTGGATCCCCTTAACATACTTTATTGGAATACGAATCTGGAAGGAGTGACTATACGAACATGAGAGGAACAAACTGTAATCTGGAGGCTCGACTACCTTAACATACTAAGATCGACTTGAACATACTAAGATCTACTTGAACATACTAGGGAGTGACTTGGGGATTCCCTTAACATACTAAGATCTACTTGAATATACTAGGGAGCGACTTGGGGATCCCCTTAACATACTTTATTGGAATACGAATCTGGATGGAGTGACTATACGAACATGAGAGTAACAAACTATAATCTGGAGGCTGGACTACCTTAACATACTAAGATCGGCTTGTGGACTACCTTAACATACTAGGATCGACTTGTGGACTACCTTAACATACTAAGATCGGCTTGTGGACTACATTAACATACTAGGAGCGACTTGTGGACTACCTTAACATACAAACGATTGTAAAAAAAATCAATTTCAAACTACACTTTCTAGATAATTAAGATAAAGCATCATTTATTCTGAAACAGAGAAAAAACATTAACAGATAAGATGGTAAAACCTATAGAAAACTGAAGTGCAGATAATAATTCAGCACAGTACCATGACATAATGGAAGATGTTCATGAAAACGTCATTATTCCAGTTGATGAATGCAGCAAGATAACCATGTCATGGGCTTTAATTCTGATCTTCAGCTCCAAGGAAGGCTGAGACTGGACTCGGAGTATAGAGACCAACCCCAGCAACAAAGTCGCTGTTGTTGAATCGCAGCCTCCTTAAAGAACAAGTCTTTGGATTATAAATATAGAGAGAGGTATCATAGTTATCATGAACAACAAACAGAACTTCACCCTCGTGCGATATGCACAAAGGCAAAGCCCTGCAGCTTTCAGCAAGTAGAGAAACAGTGACCAGTTTACACCACGACTCTTTCACCCCATACTCCTTCATGACCCAAACATCCACATCTGTTCGTTTATGATAACTTGCACAAAGGCATCCGTCTAGCACACTCAATAGTACCGGATAGCGATCCCTTTCAGTTGGTTCGAGAACAACCCCAGTACACTGATTCCCTAAATCAAATGAAATAAAACCGAAATGTCTGTAGTTGCCTACCCAGTGAAGCTTGCTATTCACACACTGTCCTTTACCAGGACAACTAAGCATGTCCTCATTGAATTCAACACGTTTCTATGAATTCGTCTTCAGACTATATAAGCTATAAGGTCCATAAGGTTGGCTAGAATCTGGTACTGGATCACGATATGCAGAACAAAAAACCTTGTAATCGTCGCTAGACTCATCAAACCAATCCCATACATAAACGGGAATTGAACATATAGAGGGTCCATCCAATCTGGCAATTTTTGCAACTTTCCAGTAGAAAGGTTCCACAAGATGAAGCCCTTCCCGAGAATAAACATGCAAAACAAATATTACAGCAACCAACTGCACGAGGAAACGAATAACAGGTCTCCGAGCTGTCACGCTGAAGCTGAACATCACGATCACTGGAATTTTCAGAAAATAAGGAACTAACAGGACAGTGGTTGAAGTTGTAAATATGAGGTTCCGACCGTGTCCTTGAGAAAGCAATGCCCTGCTTTTGCTTTTCTTTGTTGGCTTTGGCAAATTCTCTGGATTGTGTAATCTGGACTGCCTTGAACATGCTCAACATACTAAGAGCGACTTCTGGACTACCTTAGCATACTAGGAGCGAAGAACATGAGATGACTGGATTGTGTAATCCGGACTACCTTATCAGACTTGAATAGGAATACGAATGTGGTAGGAGCGATTATGTGAACATGAGAGGAGCAGATTATGTAATCTGGACTACTTTAACATACTAAGAGCGACTTCTGGAGTACGAATACGAATCTGGAAGGAGGGACTGTACGAACGATTGTGTTATTAGGAGTTCAAGACTGGCTTACGATACAGATGGTCTTACATTAGTTCGACGAAATAATGTGGTTATTACTATTTACTAGTGCCAGGTTTTGAAAATGGCAGTCCTAATATTAACAAGATCTTGTTAAGATCCTCCAAGAAACAAATTTCTGGGTGTAATATACATATCTTTCTGTGACTAGAACATTGAAAATTATATAAACCCAGGAACACATAATGTACATGCTGTCAACTGTGGCTGAAAAGTAGCCAAAGCCGAAAAGAACAAAAGAATATCAGCAAATTACTGTTTCAAGCTTACAATATTCTTCTGATGAATGATTAAAGATGGAAGATGTTCAAGTGATCCCGGTTTTATGTTGTCACAGTTGTCTGCCGTACTTTGCATGACTCGGTTTCTGCCCTGTCAGCAGCACCTGAGGAACAGAATGACTGGTTTCATTCAATCATTCATATGTAGATACAAAAACTTGGGAGTGCCTTGGAAGATTTCCAGGAACCAAATAAACCGAGCCAAAAAGTTTGTGTCGTGCTACTACTACTCGGCTCTATGCAAGACAGATATGCAGAATTGAACTGCAGGATCATAAATCTGCAAATATATGTCACAATTCATTATCATTCATATAATATATGAGTACTACATATTGCCAGTTTGGCTTCTTGTTTTGAGAACATACATGACCGATGTCCTAACCTTGGTAAAACCGAGATCTATGAGGCTCATGGTGTTGACCAATCTGTGCAAATTTATCTTGTGACTGCTGTATCAATGGTGCTGAGAATCCTATCCTGTTTTTCTTCTTCCGATTGGCGTAATCCTATCATATTCAAAGATGATCAAACTCAGCAAGTCTACGGAAAAGATTGCATATTTCTATAGAAGCTGTGAATTTGGTTTCAGAACGAGATAAATGTATGCTTACCCTTGATAATTCGTGAGGGTCATATACTTCAGAAGCATCGAACGAGTCATTGTGCTGATGCACATACTTTTTCGGCTTAGGCATTGCAGAATGTCCACTGTCTTCTTCTGGATACGACTCCAAAGCAGTGGGTCTGTGAGTCCTGGTACTAGGATGAGCACGAATTCTTCTAGCTACATCGTTCTTCTGCATTTTGGCCCACGCAAAACCGCTTGCTGTAACATGAGCAGGTACAGAAAGAGTTGTTGATACTTGAGATACTTGTGACGTTTGAGAAGCCTCCGACATTGTTTCAAGACGTTGGTTCAATGAGGCTCGAGACCCTGCTCGAATTCTTCTCATATATTCATTGGCACGAATAGCATGGTTCCTACCACCTCCTTGATTACTGACATCCACCTCCTGGCAAACAAGTATCAAGTTAGAACTAGCAGCCACTCACATGGTCGAAACCTTGGGGGCGATTGCTTGCAAAACACCAGATTTTATACGCTTAACTGCAACCTTGTGTCTTTCAGCGCCCCCTTGGGTATATAACAAACACACGAACCTCCACACATTCGTGCACACAGAAGATCTACTAAACATACTTGTATGGGCAGATGTCTATACTGAGAGGCCAAGAGAAATACCTCTTGTGGAACCACTTTAAAGAATTCACTTGATTCTTGCAAAGGTTTACGGTGTCTTCTTGAATTTCTTGAGCCTGTTTGTGCCCGCGATAAAGAACCAACTCTCTTCCTGAAAATTATACTTACGCACATCAGTTTCCAGAACTACAGAAGGAACTTGCATTGACACACCATAAGCTCATTTCTTAACATGACTGGCATTAAAGACTCCTCAAAAAAACGTGAGAGTGACAGAATTTTACACACAGATGCTCAAAAGGCCAAATCGAGGTGAGTGCAGGGAAGTATAAAGAAGAGACTATGCTACCTTCTCACATCTTCACGCAACTTGGCATCAATCTCTTTGTTTGGAGAGTACTTTGGTAAGCTTGATGGTTCACATGCATACGGCTTTGTACAGAAATACTGCAGGGAAAGGGCGAGAAACAAATTCATTTGTCTAACATACTGCTTGGGTAAAATGGAGGTAATGCCCTAAAAATTCACCTCAGATCTAATAGCCAACGAAGCAGTTCCACGCCTGTGAGGTTCAACAGAAAGAAGGCTTTCTATGAGGTTAACTGCACTTTTTGGCAATTCTTTACATCTTTGCCGAAGCGTACTTTCATAAGGTTGCTGTGGTTTAAACATAGTAGCTAGAGGAAGCTTACACCTTTTCCAATACTCATCTTCCGGCGAACCACACAGCTTAAAGATTTTATGCAACTGCTCAACCTGCAGAGGCAAGAAGACCAACATATAATCTGTTAATCAAATCCAAAAGTCTTATTCTGTTTAACATAGAAGCTTAGATTCCTGATTATTGCACGAACCTCCGTTCTGCCCTTCAGGATAGGCCTGCCGATGAAAAGTTCAGCGAAAACACAACCAACACTCCACAGATCAACTGCTTCCCCATAATTAGTCGACCCCAAGAGGAGTTCTGGGGGTCGGTACCATAAAGTCACCACCCGACTGGTCAGTGGTTGCTTGCTCCTCGGTCTAAAGAAGTTTGCCAGACCAAAATCTGCTATCTTCAAAATGCCATCATTGTTTACTAAGATATTAGAGGTTTTAATATCTCGATGCATTATGCCGTGGGAATGACAGTGTTCAATGCCACGCAGTAGCTGCAGCGCATAACACTTGATCTACTTCCAAGAGAAAAAAATCGAAAAACAAAGCAACATTGTGAGCAGTCTAGAATTTCCTAAAACAACAGAAAACCAGTGAACGTGATTAGCTAACCTGTGAATCAGTAAATCCGACTTCAGGAGATGATATCAGCCCCGCAAGGTCATGTTCCATGTATTCGAAAACCAAGTGTATGCTACTTGACAACCGTGAAGTAATTATACCCTCCAGCTTCATGATATTTGGATGGTTGAGTTTGCGTAGAATCATGATTTCACGTGCCATGAACCTCACGCTCTCCGGTTGGAAATTGTCAAACCTCACCTTCTTCAAAGCAACGATGTTACCAGTCTCCAAATCACGTGCTCGGTACACATCACTGTATGTACCTTGCCCAATCTACAGAATCATACACACTGTCTTGATCAGACTAATTCGTTCCACAGTAAGATACTATTAGCAAGAGGTACATAATATCACAACAGAACACGGAAGTAGCCGGAAAGGTAAGAAACTTATGTCAATGTAGATTCGAAATGTTATATCAGAACAGTCGAATAACAATACAACTAGGACTATATTTCACTGGATGTAAGCCTAGATCAACCAAGAATACACATGCCAATCTGTTCTCTACAATCTAGATCATTGAAAACATCAGAAATCATATACAAGTGTATACATGAATACGAAAACAAGGCCAGAACCAACAGCATTGTATCAAACAAAACACAAAAAGGCCAGAAAATAATAATTACTTTTTCCAATCTCTGAAACCTCTCAGTTCTCAAAGGCAACCATCCATCAATAGCTTCCCCTGCCACAGCCGAAAGCCACGCGGGCCACCCTGCCGCCACATGTTCGCCTTCCGTCAACCTCCCAAATCTAATGCTAAAAGAAGCAGCCCTCTTATGATCATGAGCTGCCACACCACCTTTCTTCCCCGAATAATAATAACCGTTCTCCTCATCCTCAGGCTCCTCCTTTATCTTCTCCAACTGGCCATGCAGGGGCCCCGAGCCAGCCACCCGGCCCGGCCCGGATCTCCGGCCCGATTTCCGTCTAGAACCATCATACGAAGGCGATGAAAATGCGCTCTTGGAGCTGATACAACCCATGACGACGACGACGATGATGGTGATGGCCCGGTAAAACCCATGAAAGGGATCCGGAGAAATGTAGGAGGAAAGCAATGAATCACCACCACCTCCTAGACGACAACCATCAGCAAGAAGAAATGAAAAGAATTGTGCATTTTGGTTTAAGATTGGTTAAAAATGGAAGATGAGAGTTTGTGTTTTTTCCCCTTCCCCCAAAGTGCAGAGGCTATTTTGGGAGCCAGTCAATGGTTTGTCCTTTAGGCCATTTCAGGTGCGAGATATGCGGGCAAAACAACACAATGGCTATGTTCTATTCATGGTATGTTGATGTGAACTGGTATGTTTTCGAGTTTTTGTTCATGATGTTTTATGATGAAACAGAGATGGAGGTTGTTGGTAGTACGAGAAAGGAACAAAGAAAGTAATGAGAGGGAGTTGGGAGATACGGGAATTAAGGAAGTGGGTTCGAATAGTTTTCGGTGTTGCTTGGAATGGAGAGGAAGATGGAGAAGAAGAAGATGAGATCAGGGGTCCCGTCCATGAGATTAGGCCAAATTGCAGCTCAACGAATCAAGAAAGGCGCCAATTTTGGAGCTAAGTACTACTATATTAGGTGAACCAAACATTCGATAAAAAAAAAATTGGATCAATTATCTAGGAGCTACTCGTATCATTTCTATTCTTTTTAACTGAGAATTTTTTTTTTAAGAGAAAAATCTATTCTACTCCCTAAACTAACCTACACAAATCCAATACCACCTTAGAACATTCACATCAGTTTTCTTATAAAATATCACCTAAAACTTCTTTAACTCTCTCCCTATAAAATTTTCCGCACGTATTCAATAATGAAATAAAATCAGATTCTCTATTTTATATATAAAATTCAAAAATAATAAACCGGTTTAGAAAAAGTATACTGGAAATTTTTTAGGGGATTCTTAAATCTTGGCATGTGAAAAGAATT
>JAYMSL010002653.1:0-13856 GCA_036897195.1 Plantago coronopus | reverse complement strand
TATTTCTTCTTCAATTAGCAGTATTTCTCAGTCTAATTGTTTGCAGAACTGATGCAACAGATGTAATTTACAATGGGAAGCAACAACATGTAACTGATATTGCCACTGTGCTTGCTAGGGTGTGGTCTGCTGCTGTTGATCGAATTATTGTAAGTTTTAGATACGGTGGCCCTTGAAAAATTAAAGCTTTTCGAGATTCTCCGGAACCTTGGGAAATTTTGGAGAATCTGAATTCTAGAATTTAGGAATGTGATTAAACATTTTGTGGTTTTCTATTCAATTTAAATCCTAAGGTATGTGCTCTTTGTGTTTATTACCGTATTTAGTAATGGTAATGACGATTTGGCGTGCTAGGGGTGACGAGTTTGGTTGCAGCGACGTTTTCGACATGGTATTCGAGTATATTGATTGCTTCTCTGTGGAAATGGGATGGAAAGAAACATACTACTTACAGGGACCTTGCCAGTAGTATCTATGGTTAGAAACTACACTAGCTAACTGCGAATTCATTACGTTCTTGAACGTCTTTTGATCCTATTTATACATATACAGGACGTCTCCTGCTAAGTCTCATGTCTCATCTATGCAAAAAAGTGGGATGTTACGCTGAATGGTTGAAGCCTTGAAGGGATACATATACTGTATTTCGAAAAGTAGGAGAATCTTGTTGACAAGTTGTATGTATCCTATTTCTAATCTGTTTTCTTTTCGGGGTGTTGATATTGAAGGACCACGGGGCTACTGGTCTATTGCGTTCTTCCAGTAGGTACTTCATTGGGAAATAACGTTGCCATTCAAATCGCAGCTGGAAGAGGCCTTAAGGTACATGATGAACTCTCAGCGGTTTATAGTACATCGTCTTTATCTAATTCAAACACGAAAACAGACTTTTGCATATATATGTTTTAACCTCAGGCAGTATACAAATACTATCCTCCGGAGGGCACCTGATGCTGCAGCTAGCATTTCATAATTTTCTTCGGGGTGTTTGCGTTAGGCCTGTCTCAGCTTCCAGATCTTCATTCGTTGAGATGGGTGAATGTCGTTTGTACAGTTGTACTCTATCCACTATCGGTTCTGCTGGCACAGCCATTGGTGTAACCATCTATAATGGTAAGTTTCAGAAACTTCAGCACGGACGAGATCAGTTTCACTTATGGTAATTGTCCAAATTCACTGCTGCAGGAAGGAACACAGATTGATCTCTGATCGACTATAGTTTGCAAGGCAGTTCCTCTGATAAGGCATTCCGAGCTTTCAATGCTCTCGGTGCTATTGCCTTCTCATTCAGTGATGCAATGCTCCCTGAAATACAGGTGATATTATATCCTTCTGCAAATCTACGCAGAACGTTATTGTCAAGGCCTAAAACCAAAACATCCTGATTTCGCTAGAGTACAGTGAGGAAACCTGCCAAACAGAACATGTATAAAGGCGTATCAGCAGCATATATATTTAATAATCATTGTTTTGAGTTTTGACTTACTGGCAATTAGCTTTTCTAGGATACTGGGCATTCAGTTCAGAAGTAGAGCCTAACATTGTGGCTTCTCTTACGACACCTAGGTGGACAATCGTTATGGCTAATCTCTTCGCAGTGATTCAGATATCAGGGTGCTGTCAGGTATAACCAGTTTGGAAATAGAAACGAGTTTAGATTCTATTCACAGATACATTTCAAACTAAGTAACATGGCCATTTTGCACCGTTTAGAATTATTGCAGGCCAACATATGCATATTTCGAAGGAACAACACCAGTCGAGAAGCCTGGAAGAATTCGAGTTTACATCTTCGGATCTTCCGCCTGTTCTTCACCTCCATGTTCACCATCATTATAACATTGGTGGCTTCAGGAATGCCTTTCTTTGGGGACTTTGTTTCTATTTGTTGGAGCAGTTGGATTGTTGGAGCTTGTCTTTTGTTTCATCTGTCCTGTTTTGTGCTAATTAGTAAAGAGAACAAACTCGGAACATAACCAGCACCACTGTAAATCTGAAAATTCCACCTAAAAATCGAAAAGCATTTCTTACCCACATTTTTTCTCTCATCGTGGTGCCATTGCCAATCTGAAAATTGCTATCTTTTCTGTGTAACGGTAGGTACTGTATTGAACCAGGAACTTGAGTTTCCATGTTTTGATTTGTTCGGCTTGAATTATTTCATGATTTGCATTTGTTGTTCTTTGGTGCTATGAAAGTGACAAAGAATCATGTTAAATGGACTGTTCTTGTATATATACTGAATCAATTTAGTGTTTGTTCTGTTTTAAAATGGATGATTAGTCCTCTTGCTGTCAACTTCTTTGATGCCAATATATGTTCATATTGTAACGTTTGATTTGGTTCATCTGAAGCTTTTGCGATTATCATCATGCTGACGAAGATCATCTCGTGGATGCTTTGTTTTATTCAACTGATCTTGCGGTATGTATGTTAAGACCTTAGCTTAATTAGTTGCTATTTATGTTTCAAACTTTGGCGCAAAAACCTGCGATTTAGCTTAAGTATAAGATTGAACTCTAGCTACTTTTGGGAAATATCATTAGTGTCCAGATTGTATGTCATATCTTCACAGAGAAATCTAGAATTGCCCTAGGGAATGTGTTCGTGCACCAGAATTTATATAAGCTCATATATAACTTGAGATTTGAGAACACTTTGGATGAATGTGCACATTTTTCATCAAATTTTTTAGTTTAAGGGAGTTTTACAGATGTATCTGCTTATGATCATCAATTAGCATTCATGCTTAATTATATCCAAATGTGGATAGGAAAATCTAGTGAAGTTCTTGGATTTTGCTCACTGTTCTTCATATGGTATATTCGCATTGATTTGGTTCGTATTGTTTCAAATATTTGGCGCAAAAGATTGTGAATTTGCTCAATCAAAACAAGACCTGTCATTGCACATTCATTTAAGTCATTAGGCCATATATGTATGAAGAACCACTGTAATGGATTCCAAACAATATGGAACCACATAACTGCACCCCCTAAATGAAGTACATGTACATTTTGAATCTTCTTGGTATGTAATTGAATCATCAAGTCTGAGACATCTGATGATGCTGCTCCAGGTTGCTGCGTAGTTAAGGTTGTTGGAGCTCAGCTCTATTAAGCTTGTATGTTCTGGAGGTTTGGGAGAGAACTGTTTCTAACTAAATCGACAATTACTTTTGCATCTTTGCATATATACTATAGACTAGAGGGTGCAGACTTGTTTAGGGAATTTGGCTATCAAGTTCGGGAACTAATGACAGGACTCATAAGTTTGAAGTACTTGACCGTATCAGGCTCTTAATTTGTCTCGGGTTTGTTTATATATTTACTGTTTCGATCATCTTTTATTTATCTTTTTTATAGTATAAAACTAACCTGAAATTGTTTAATTTGTTGCGCCTGATTCCGTGAAGGCAATTGCATTATCATCATCAACAGGGCCTTTCCTTCCTATGTATGATAAGCTAGAGAGACTAGACATATATACATGCGCTTGGCAATACCAGGGGACACCTGGCTTTACTTGAGGCAGCCCCTTCACTGAAATCACTAGTCATCCTTCGTGTAAGTCATAAGACAATTTTGTCGATGCTGATCATGAAATTTACTATTGCTTTCCATAATCGATTTGGCCGAGACTGTTTGCAGCCTGTAACCTATATTCTTCAGTTCTTAACAGTGTGATGAGGATGGATATATATATGATCCTGCAATGTCTTCTGTTCCACCGTGTGTCGCGCTTCACCTGGAGGAAGTCAAGTTTTGCTACCTTTCTTGGATAGAAAATTTAGACTTGGAGCAGTATCTGTTGAAGAATGGAGGAAGACTGAAGAGAATATACATCTCTTGCATTCACTCTGGGCTAAAGAAACAGATTGCGAAGCGAATATCAGTTTTTCTTACACGTGCATCACATTTCACAATTATTGCGTAGTACAACTATCTGCGCATTTACGTCACATCATTTCCTGCTCAAGCAATGCAAACTCAAGCCTACTAGATAGAGTTTCTTTTACAGATTGAAGTATTGTGTGGTGTGGTAACATTATGTGTATGTTAACTTGTGTTAAGTGTGTTTATGCCGAATTCTGCCGATGGATGCAATCTCAGAACTACAGTAGAGTTTCCGTTACAGAAGTATTATGTAGTAATTGACCTTATGTATATGTTAACTTGTGTTAAGTGTGTGCGTTTATGCCGCATTCTGATGACGGATGCAAACTCAGAATTACAGGATACAGTTTCTTTTACAGAAATGCTTATATAGTAGTAACATTCTTTTTATGTTAACTTGTGTTAAATTTGTGCGTTTATGGCGCGAATCGTTTTCTGCAGATTGTTGCATAACCCAAATTTCAGGATACAGTATTCTTTAGCATTCTGGTGGTACTGCTATTATTTTCTGCTGATGGATGCATGAGTTCCATGAAAATTTAGTAATAAATGGGGGGATTTTATCAAAGTTTATGAACTATAGGGGCGTTTCACACAATTTACCCGCTTACGAAATATTTCACTTTTGATCCAACATGAATAAAGATTTTCAGTTTTGGCCACAAAGTTCGACACTTACTCGATTTATATACCCAAACTTCTGGTAACCCAAAATTTTCTGTCCAAACTCCAAACAGTAGAACAAGTCAATCTGCCATGGCCGCCAACAGAATTCGAATGATAGGTAAGTCAATTTATCCTTGTTACATTTAGCTAATCTTTGAATGTATACATTTCTGATCCAATCTTTTTTTCTTTTTTCTTTTTTTTGGGTTAATTGCAGATATAGCTGTGAACTTCACAGGTCAGTACTTCGTACTCTCTGTTTCTTCTTCAATTAGCAGTATTTCTCTCGGTTCAGAGTCTAATTGTTTGCGGAATTGATGCAACAGATGGTATGTTTAGTGGAATTTACAATGGGAAGCAACAGCATGTAGCTGATATTGCCACTGTGCTTACTAGGGCGTGGTCTGCTGGAGTTGATCGAATCATTGTAAGTTTAAGATACGTTGGCCTCTGAAAAATTGAAGCTTTTGGAGATTTTCTGTGAAGATTTGCAATTTTTGAGAATTGGAATTCGAGAAGTTAGGAATGTGATTAAACATTTTGTGGTTTTTTATGCAATTTCAATCGTGAGGTATGTGCTCTTTGTGTTCAGGTTACAGGAGGATCTCTTGAAGAGTCGAGGGAAGCTCTTGCTATTGCGGAAACCGATGGTGTGTTGTGAGCTTCTAGTCTAATAGAATATCTCTGTTGTCACTGAGTTTATGCTTTCGTTGTTTATAATGTGAGAAAATTTGCTAATGCAGCAAGACTTTTTTGCACGGTCGGTGTTCACCCAACAAGATGCAATGTGAGGTTTCTTTCCCATTTGTAGGTCCAGAATAAGCCAAGCTTTTTTTCACCTAGAATCTGATCTGTAGCTGAAGATGATTCTATTATTTATTCTTGATGTGTTGATCAGGAATTTGATGATAGTGGTGACCCGGAGAAGCACTTTGAGGCTCTTTTGTCCTTAGCAAAAGAAGGTGTTGAGAAAGGCAAGGTAAGCTTTTTTTAAGTGGATGAGTTGTTTCTTAAGTTTGAAGCTGCATGTTAGTATCTAATGCTATCACTTCCCTGTACATATTACGTGAGGAAAAAACTTTATTGGGCTTTTGAATGTAATAGTGGTACTATTATGGCTTATGCTGTTTTTATTGTTAGCTTCCTTGCCCGAAACCCAATATTGGTTTGAGTTACTGTGAACTTTGCTGCAGTACTCATGTTTCATTGTGTTCCAGAAAGTTGATAATTTGTGATGATAGTTTTATTATTAACTCCTTATATCGTTTCAAGCAAGGTCGTGGCGATTGGAGAATGTGGATTGGATTATGATAGGCTTCACTTCTGTCCCCCTGAAATTCAAAAGAAGTAATGAGTCTTCTTAAAATCCTCCTTTTCTTTAATTCTCACCAACTTCTTTATCCTTTTTCTTTCACATTTCTTGGTTTGAAATTTCTCTATTGAGAAAGGTGCCAAACTGTGATTTTTCGTTAGCATTTAGCTTGACTTGCAGTGTTTCTTTGCATGACCTCAAATTAGGTACTTTGAGAAGCAATTTGAATTAGCACACCTTATGAAGTTGCCAATGTTTCTTCATATGCGAGCAGCAGCTGAGGATTTTTGCAGTATTCTTGAGCAAAATAAGCATAGGTAAGATTCTAGGACTCTTGAAATCATGGGAAATAGTTATGTGTTTGTCCTGCTACTACCGAGCGAGTAACACTATCTCTCTCACCTAATATTCACACTATTGCATGCTGGTGTAGACCCAATGTTAATAATCACGTCTCAGGGTAAGGGGGCTTTATAAAGCTCTGGGCGTTGTCAAGTATTACTATGATATGATAGACTCCGTATTTACCTTTACTTATTGTAGATGTTGGATATATACATTCATAGATATGTTTTGTTGCATTAAAATACACTTTTCAGAATGTATGGTACATTTTTTATTTTATAAGCCACGTGCAGTTTTGTAGCCTAATTTGCATTTTCTTTTTCTGTTGCATCTATCAGATTCTACTCTGGTGTTGCTCACTCGTTTACTGGTACTGCAGAGGACCGGGATCGTCTGCTATCATTCAGTAATCTATTTATAGGTGAAGACATTACCGTTGATCCCTTATGATTTTTAATTAGTTCTGCGGCTCAATCTTCATTAATTGTTTTCTTTCTTGACATTTGAAGCTTTTTGAATGTGGTATCATTGGTAGGCATAAATGGATGCTCTCTGAAGACCGTCGAGAACCTTGAGGTTGTCAAGGGAATCCCTCTGCAGAGAATAATGATTGAAACAGATTCTCCATATTGTGAAATAAAGAATACACACGCAGGGATCAGTCATGTGAAATCTCTATGGAATTCAAAGAAGAAGGAGAAGTACGACGCACAGTGTGTTGTCAAAGGACGCAATGAACCATGCTTAGTACGGTCAGTTAAAATAGATGCCTCAAATTTTACTCACTTACAGTTATGATTAATATTTCACTAATGGTTTAGTTCCAAGTTAATAGTCGTCAACTCTCTGACCGATATGTTAGCATTTTTCATTGTAGAAGAAATCTTGTGTTAGTCATGCATGTTTATTTGACTGTCAAGATTCTACAAGCAACTTAGACAGCAGGCTAAAGGAATCTGAAAATGCTGTGTGAAAATGTGTAGAACGCAATATAAACCGACATTCTCTGTTTTTTTTTTTTTTTTTTTGCGGTGCGACATTCTCTTATATAGCTGGTTAGTTTGTAATTCTCTTCACCGATGCGAGTAGATGACTATTGAATCTTGATTTGTTTTTTCCACATTAATCTTGTGAGACAATTTATTTGCAATATATGGATGCAGGCAAGTACTTGAGGTGGTTGCTGGCTGTAAGGGCATTGCTGACATCGAACAACTTAGCAAAACTTTTTACCACAACACCTGCAGGTAGTTGGTTTCTTTTGTATTTTCTAATTTGCAATTTAAATTCCCACTGATTTCTCTCTGACAGATTGTTTGACTCTACCAATTTTTGTTTCTAAAACCTAAATGTGCCAGTCCCTTATCCTCTACTTCATTCTACTAAAGCAGATTTTAAGGCAATCTTCCAGTAATTATCATGCATCGTCTGAGATGAAGACAATTATGTTACATAAGTTATTAACAAATATATCTGAAAAACAACTAAAGATTGTGTATTATTGCATCCAACTTTAGTCTTCTTGGACCACATCCATTTGTTACTATCAGTTTAGATTCATGTTGATGTAGTGTAGAGAGTCCAACGAAAACCACCATCTTTCAGTCTTCTGTGTTCAGATCATCTAATTTGGTCCTGCGTACAATCTCCTAGCAACTTCAGGCCAAGTATAGCACCAGCTTTTTTTTCCTTATTTTGAAATTAAATTACTGAAGAAAGGCCAAAACAACAATTGTTAAAAGCACTTTATGACAAAAGACGCTAAGTTTAAGCTCCAAGCCCTGAACTCTCAATTTTCTTATCCTGTATAACAGACGAATCTTAGCACAGAGGAATTTGACGATCACTGGGGGATCAGTGGGGATGACATATAAGACTATTATGCTTACTTTCAAACACGTGGACTTGCCTTGTTAAAATTTGTTTCACATTGCTTATAGATGTATTTAGATCTATGAAATTAAATCAAAATCAGAAAAAATTCTGCAGACCATAAACGCATCAGAATTTCTAGTACAAAATGTAATATTATAGTCATACAAAAAGTAGACCAAGAATATCATTACAGAGAGTCAGAGATGCAGTGGAGAACTGGAAACTAGAGTTCGAGGAAGGGGATCAAAATGATTTCCAGATTTCGGTTTCCCTGTAGGGCTTATTCATTATGTTTTTGTAGATGTTCTCTTTCCAACATCAAAATTTGTTTCTTTTTTGTTCATTTATCTTATGATTTCTTTTGAATTGTTCATCAGTGTTTTCTTCCCACAAGATTTGGACTCAGCAGCAGATGCGCTTCTTGATGGTGGTACAAGTAGTAAATAAAGACTCTTAAACAAAGCATTGTGGAAGAAATCCATCTGCAAAACTGCGACTGCTATCCTTTAGAACTTGCTTCTCACCTGAATTTAATGTGATACTGCCAAAACAATTTTGTCTTCTGCAGCAGATTGTAACATTTGCACTTTAATTGAATAGCAACTAGCAAGCATAAACTCAAGTTCAGTGTTTCTGTTCCATCCTTCGCTGACTAAACATTCCAGTTCGCAATGACACATTGACAGTAAGTTCTAAGCCTTGTTTACACTTGTATTCTGCTTGATAATGCATTATCTTCTTAAAACCAACAATCTCAATTATTCTAAGACGAACGAAGCAGTTATTTCGTGTACGTGATGTTGCTGGTACTCTAGTATCAGTGCTGTTTGATTTCCTTTGCTAGTGGTGTCACTTTTCATTTCATGATATGTCATAGCATAAGCTGTCCAATTCAAGAATTGGACTGTTAGCATACATCAATATCCAGACTGTGCATAAAAAAATTAAAGAATTTAGACATTCAGTAGAATCTCAATCTGTTTATCTTACAACTACTACATTCGGTTTTTGTTTCCCTCCCTGTGTGCTTTATCACATACATACATCAGCTATTTCCCACCTATGAAGCGCCTAAGTCTAAGCCTGGCAGCCTGTACATCCTCTTCAATACCTCCATTTGGGTCTACTCCATTACGATTATCTGAATGAGGTAGAACCACGTCCTCGGGCCGTACGTAGTGTGTTTTGTTGTCGAGATGAACTAAAATGGTCTCAGATTTTGGACTTTGGCTATGACGACTGGTGGTGTATGGAGCTTGGCTATAATGACTGGTGGATGGTGGACCTTGGCGGTGATGACTGGAGGGGGATGAGGGACCAGCAGGTTGCTGGCGGCCACTCCCTCTGAAGAAGGTGAACGGCGAGCTAGGAGGAGCTCTTGGTGGCCCTGGAGGGGCTCTTGGTGGACCTGGAGGAGCACTTGGTGGTGGCATTGGAGGAGCACTTGGTGGTGGTTGATTTTGCCTATTCTGCAAGCCATTATCAAGGTTACATACTTCAATGTGAAATGTGAACTTCTACTGTATAAACTCTCTTCTACTGTATAAACTCTAAAGTCATTGATTTAATTATTAATCAGTTTTTGCTTAGAAAGTAAGATCATTTATCATGTGAACAAAATTAAAAGCAGTATGCCTGTGCGCAGACACAGTACCTGAGAGTTAAGTTGCGTATTTCTTCCCTGGGAAGCCAGAAATTGAAGAATTTGTATAATCTTCTCTGATCCAAGTTCAGTGCAGTTATGCCAGAAATAGATTGCCAGGTCCCATGCCCTATCTCTGAACGTTACTAAACTTGATTCAATATCCAACTCGTGCTTCGACACGTATGGTCGCAGCAAGTTATCATAGATGAACTCTGTTCCCTGTTTATCAATAATACAACACAAGCAAGAGAATCATTATGTCAAAATGAGTTCAAATAAACAACATCAATATTGCTTTATGATGTAAATTTGCTTAAGTTGTTACCCTTGCTCTTGGATACCACAAGTAGATGAATATAGCCAACTTCATTTCACCATACATAGGCAACCTATATAGAAACAGACGTTGATTATTTACGCTGAGGCTTCTGAAAAGAGATTCATCTTGCTTTCGCATACTAAAGATGGTAGTTCAATTATGCTTACTCACCAGGAAATAAATACATCGCCCGTTTTCTCAAGACAAGTTATCACCGCAATAATTATCCTGCAAAATATCATTCCCTTACCATTAATCGATCGATATTCTATATTCACTCTATTCAAGATCAAGACTAAAGCTTCACATTTCTGTTTATGTTAAGTTACTTTCTCTACTCTATCCATCTTCAGTAAAACCCAAATTCCATATGTAGTATTTGGATGCACTATGATCCATGGAAACAGAAGCATCTCCCTCCATTCCACTTTTGTACATTTGCGTTTTACATTGCAGGCTCTTTTTTAGTAGTGTGCATTATTGTAAATCTAAAAGTGGTAGGGCTCAAAATGAACTGATTAGAAAAAATAGCATGCAACAAAATGAATGGAATGCAAATACCACTATTCTACCAAAACCTCTTATAAAAACAGAACAACTAATAAAAGCCACTAATCGATATCTAAATTTAATCAATAATGAGTCAAGTCACGCCAAAATTATTAAAAAACAGGTGTCATTATCAGCCAAAGGTCTTAAACATTTGTTGAGCTGCTCTCAAGTAGGACCAGCTACTCATTTGTGCCATAATTGTTGTTCATATTAGAGGAACAAACTATTATTACTTTATTATTTGTTGACCAATATTACTTGTGATAAAAGATTGTCCATGCTTACTTTATTATATGTGGACCATTATATGATAAAGGAACATTCTTAATGTTAACTTGCTTAAGGATTTGATTGATTCAAAGTTTCATAACTAAATTAGTATTTATTAGTTGGACTAATTAACCTGACTAATAAACCAACATATAAAAGGACAATTATTTGTTCAATTCAGCTGCAGTTGTTCTTTTTCTACTCTTTTCCATAGAAGAAACAATAGGAAACTTGCAAGCAACTCATACCAGTATTGACACCAAAACCGCAGCTCCGGAATTTCAACTCGGTTTTTCTCAATCGTTTTGAAGCATTGAAACGCTGGGTACGCGTATCCAAGAACCAATCTGTTAATCCATTAGAATAAATTAAGTTTCTATGATCATTTCAGGTAACCAGAAAAAAAGATGAGGGTAAAATTAAAGAAAAAAGAGATGAAAAAATAGAAAGGAAAAAGAGAAAGAAACAGAGAATCTATTAATTTATTGAACAAAAAAGTAAAGAAATGTGTTGCTTACATTAAACTCCAAGTGATGGCTTCCCCAATCATGACTGACGATTCTTCCCGATAAGCTTTCCGATATTCTTCAACTGTTCAACATCAAATTATCTGATAAACATCGTTTCATTCCATCAAACAAATCTGTAATCTTCAAACTGAGAAATACGTACGAAAATAATCAAAAGGATCATTTTGAACCCAATCCAATTCGAAAATTTTTTGTAATCTTCAAAACTGAGAAATACTGGGCTAATTGAAAATAATCATAAGGATCCAATTCGAAAAATAAAAACTTGTTGATGCAATAAAGCCATCATCTAGTTCAACTCTAAAACACCAGAAGAAATCAGAATGAAACTCAAACCGACAAACTTCATCATAGAGTCATATACCTAAAAATGAAAACACTATTTTTCAATTGCTCACCTGTTGAGTAGTCTGGGCAGGAAGGAAACGAGTAGTTTACAGAAATGAACAAAATGGATTGATCGATCAATCAATTGATTGATATACACAATACAAGTGTTGCTGCTTCTGCTGCTGCATTCAGGAAGAAGCAAAAAACAGGATCAGGATGAGAATCAAAATAAGCTTTGATTATAAGATAGGCAGTTGAAGAAACGAAGAATCGTCTGAAACAAGAAAGAGAGAAAACAAGCAGTTTATTCACCTTTAAGCAAACAAGATGAAAGGGGAAAAAATGAAATAATTAGGAAACTCGAACGTGCCTGAGAGTGCGTGTTGGATTGCAATAAGTTCGAATTTGTTAGTTTAATATTTATACGTACAGGGTTAGAGAGAGAGGGAGAGGGGAGAGAGAGGGAATGCGATTGGGTGATTGGATAAAGCAGGAGTTTGAAGAGTATACTGCTCCCAATTGTTGGATGCTTCCATTTAATTTACACGTAAGTTTATGGGTCAAGTGGATTCTTCTTCTTCTATCGGATTCTTCTTTATGTTTTTACGGTTTTGGCAGTTATGTCTTTGAGCTCCAACCTTCTATGGGCTCCCACCATGGTTTTTTTGGGTCAAGGAACTGTTCAACATGGTGATCGCATGTGGAGTTTGGCGGCCTAACTTCCGGAAAAGTTAGTAGACTCTTTGTTTGTGGTTAAGTTTTAGAGTTATCGAAAATCTTAATCAGGAATAGTAACCGGAGTTTTGAGTAGGTAAAAAAAAGAGTTTGGTTTGAGTTAAGGAGGTATAGGTTGTATAAAAAATAATACTGTGTAAGAGTCTCAAATAATGTAAATTTATGTGTAATAATATGATTGGTGTTAAGGAGGTTGGATGATTGATTAATTGATATTGATTGATTAATTGATAAAAGATAAAATAAAGAATAAGAGGATTGCAAAAATTGAATAAGGAAAAATTCTTAACTCAATACTAAACACAAACTTTACTATTTCATTCGGTTAAGGGCTTCACCCAGCTCCCTAACCGATTGCCAAACAATCTGTAGGTTTTTGGTTTTGTTTAACTTTTTTGTTTTTGGCTTTTGTTTGTTTGATGGATTGTCAAGGCCGAGTGAGGAATTTTAGTTGACTCGTGGCGAAGTCCAGGTTTCGTTAGCTTGTGTTCTCACTTGAATGTTTTATGTGCCATTGGTATCAGAGTACATTTCTAATCTTCTCAAGTTTTAAGGCTTTTCAAAACTTTTGTTAATTAGAATTTCCCACTAGAAGGATTTTCAAAATAGTAGTTGCAGAAAAAAATTCAACTCGTGCTAGTCAAGGACTGGAAATGGACTGCTTTCGATCCTACCAATCGTTAATGAAGGCCTATATATTCTATTTAGAATAGCTGAGAAATTAAGATTATTAGAAAGCAAACAAGTCTGACATGAAAAAAAATGATTTTGAGTTCAGAGAGATGTATATCAAACAAGGAAAATATCGTGGAAACAATTGTAGCCGAATGACAAGCTGAGACTTTCTATACCCATGAAGAAGAAAAAGGGTAAATAAATGAATGGATGGCTCTAGAGGTTCAAAGTGGTGTTTTTCACTGTTTGAATTTTCGAAAAGCCTTCATCCTTTCCAATAAATACAGTCGCACTTAGAGTTAGTCTTACACAACTTGCATTCTATTAGCCTTCTGCACACCCGAGTAGGACACACATCTACACCTATCAGACTGGAATTTGGCTTTTATCTTCGGTCATGGCTCTAATCCTCACTAGGTGATTTGGACTTCAAGGTAAGACAAGTTCAACGACTTCAAGTAGGAATGCAGAAAAATAGACAAATCCTAGCATGCATACTAAACCATCTAAACTAAGAAACATAATGAGACATGCACAAGGTCAATGTGACTTATAAAAACTTGGAACTCGCAAGTAAGACTTGACTCAATCCTAAAAATTAAAAAAAAAAGATAAGCAAAAAAAGGTAGGCCGAAAGACTCGATCTAAAACATCTTAGAAAAGCAAGTAAAAACATAAGCATATATCGAGGCAAATCCATAAGATA
>JAYMSL010002652.1:0-13858 GCA_036897195.1 Plantago coronopus | reverse complement strand
ATAATCCTCCAGATTCTTCTAGAACTGTAATTAGTGGAACTTGATTAGTTTAGATGAGATTATCATTTATTACTAGTTAGTGCTTTGCCTCTAGAAGATACTGTAAGTTTGTATATATTGGGAGTTAACCCATAATAGAAACTTGACACTTCCACACAATAATACTTTATCAGGAATCAGGCTCAAAATCGCACTGGCTGGATTCTGATGAAGATGAAGTTAGAAAGGCGGAAAATCGCGCTGAGTTCTGATGATGATCATTCCTTGTCCAACTATCTGCCAGGTGAGATTATTGAAAAAATACTCCTCCACCTGCCAGTGAAATCCCTGAAAAAGTTCTGATGCATGTCGAAAGCGGGTGCTCCCTGATCGACAGTGGCAGGTTCATCAAGTCCCATTGGGAAAGGTCATTAGCTACAAGATCGAATGGTCATCTCTTTATTGGAAATGAGGATATGACTCGACCTTAGTATATATAAGATTTCCCATGGAGCTGGATGATCCAATCAAAACATCTATATAGACATGTTCAAATTAAGATGCCATCCTTGTATGGAGAGACCAATAGTTCGTGCAATGGCCTATTTCTTGTAAGAGATTCAGAACTCAGGCCTGGTTTGTGGAACCCTTTTACCGAGGAGTATAAGGCTTTACCTCCACACCACAATGGACACGTCGTCTTGAAAGGGTTGTTATAACAAGGTTTTTCGTGTATTCGGGTTGGGTAGATACGAAGAGGGATGACTATACATAGTGGTCTGGGTTTTGGAGTTCATGGACCAACACAGAACATGGGTGTATTCAACGGTTCAACTTTATAGCGTGAAGTCAGATTCTTGGAGTCAGAGAGGGTTTTCCTTATCCTCTCAGGGTATCAAACGGAAACTAGCGAACGCACACTAATGGGGCTTTGCACACACTGGTATGAGGATCTCCAGACGAACGAGCTGTTTAGATCATGGCTTTCAGTGTTGAAACCATGAAGCATTATGAGGTTCGGATTCCTAGCTGATAACCTGATTAAAGGACCTGACTAGGGAAGATCTGGCCAATAAAGGGGTTTGGCGGAAACTTGGTGTAATAGAGGGGTGTCTTTTTCTTAAGACGTCATTTGACATGTCTGGAGTTGGGTTTTACATAATGAAAGATTAATTACGGAGTGGCTGAATCTTATACAAAAATGTGTAGTTTGCCTCCACCTATTGTTATGAGGGGATTGGAGACCTATGGTACACTCAAAGGATCATGGTGTTTATAAGGTTCTGTTTTATAAAATATTGCAGGACGCGCGGATTGGTTGGTATGATTTGGCAGAGAAGACTCTGAAAGAGGTTGTGAATCTATGTGTTCATTGTGTTGGAAGTACGCCTTCTGTGGACATCCTTGCTGAAGTTATTGAATTTGATCCTGAATTCCATGCTGAAGTTTGTATCGAAAGCCTTGTTTCACCTGGTAGGAAAATGTGGGAATTAGAAATCGAGGAAGTAGTGTATTTGCATAGAAAAAGAACATGAAAAGAAAATGAATATATACCAATATATATTCCAACTTGTGGTACACATGCGCAGAATGTTGTGCTAGCAATCAGTAAAAATTATCTTTCATGAATTTCAGTGATTATTGTATTGTTTGTACTGTATCTTCATTGATATATCTATCATGTTGTGGAGTTGTTGTATCTTGTTTTACATTTGATTAAGCGTGGTTCAGTTTATGGATAGAGAGCCCTTTATGGATATGATGATTCTAAAGTTTGTTTTGAGTCCTGCATGTATATGTTTCATTCATGTCATTAATTTCAATTGTATTAATTGGTGTCGAATTGCAAAGTTTATTGGATCTTTGTATTTGTAAGAACAAACTTCCACAACAGTTTCATTTCACGCCAAGAAGATTATGCTGAAAGATGGTACTGTATGAACTCATCATCTGCCCTCATAAACAAATGATATGTCAATGTCTGTTAACAAAAAGTTGTTTACACGGGCACATCGGCATTGTTATCACAAACATTGGGATTTATACCACCTAGCTTTCTCGTTTATGAGATCTTCATTCGCAAACCTCCAGCTGGCAAGATAAGTAACGGATCCTGAAGTAACCGAGGGTACCTCAACGACTCAACATCTCCATGTAACATACCCACAGCACGAGACATTGTTGGGTGACCTCATGGGGATGCTTGTGTGGACGACAGACCTATAGGTATGATCCGTTGTACCAATGATATGTCGAATTCATCCATAGTTTGGCCTACCAGCTCCCATGAGGACTCCACGCCTGAAACAACATATATATCATTATGATTCTACAAGTTTCAGGCCAAGAAGTATGCTGAAAGATTGCAGTATATGAACTCATCATCTGACCTCATTAACTAATGATATATATGTTAGTGTGTGTTAACAAAGTTGTATACACAGCGATATCGCCATATCGGTATTTATATCGCAAACATTGGGGTTTATGCTACCTAATATATACCTATCTCCTTTAGATCACTCAAACCGGAAGGAATAGAAACATGTTATAGAACAGGTCACTCATCTGCCTTTATAACCACCAGTTAATTCAGGGTGGTTACCATCACCAGAATTTTCATCTCTAAAACTCCGGTCCGTTGGATAGCTGGGTCTTGAAGTAACCGAAGGCCCTTCTACATCACTAATGATACATTCCGCAAACCTGGGGGGATCCTTGTGTGCATGACAGACTATATTCATCAATTATCATACGCCTTACTGCAGTTTCATCGTATCGAAATAAAATAGGATCTACTAGCTCCACAAGCCTGTTTTCTTCGTGAACATTCCACGACTGACAGAACAAATAAAACCTGTTACTCACTAATTCTGGGGGTATTTCTTGAATTACAAATTCTGACGAGACTCAATTGGAAAATATGAATTTCTCCCAGTCTTTGTGCAATGAATCAGTTTGAGAAAGCAGTTATAATTAGTTTGAGAAAGCAGTTAAGATCAGTTTCTTCCCAAAGGAGCCTAATCCCAATTATAAATAAAGCACACTTGTTTTTCGTCTCTGTTTTGTAGCAGAACAAGAAACAGAGAAACACTAAAAACAGAGAGTTATCACTTATCAGAATGAGCGGCGAAGGAACTTCTTCTTCGGGTGCGGTCCGTGCAGAGCCCTATGGAGAAGGAACTTCTTCTTCTTCTTCTTCAGGTGAGATTCGTGCGGATAATGTACTTGCAGAATCCCCTCTTCAAATATTTACAACTACCCCGTATCAGACAAGATCAGGCATAAGAGCAGCGAGAGACGTTTATGATTTTTTGGTTGAGAAGAATGAAACGGAAGCTGCAGCAATGGATCTGGCGACGAAATGGATGGAAATGCATCAAGAATTTATGGCTCCGGTTGAAGATGACTTTTCGAAAGAGGAAATCAAACGACTGATCAACGCAGATCTCCACATGGATGAGCTGAGGACTCCCGATGGTTGGATCAAAGACGCTTGCGTAGAGTCAATTCGCTACATTCTTAAGGTACCTTTCTTTTCCCAATTCCATTTTAATTTCGGATTTATTCCTTCTTGAAAAATTATCGAATATAAGTTGAGTGTGTATCTTGATGTAGACAAGCCTACGCGTAGGGCACCTCTTGCGCCCTGAAACTGCTTACTTGGCTGTCATGTACCTTATCAAATACGTCTCCACAGCAAATTTTGTTGTGAGTTTCTATCGATTTTCGACTCTGTAAATTTTTTAGGTTAATTATGAACTTTGTTAATGCTGTATTTTCTTGAATCTTGTTGTATGCAGAAGCATGATTTTAGTGCGATAAGGCTGGTGGCAGTAGCATCTCTCATACTGGCTGCGTTCCGGGAAGACAGCGTATTTGAACTCTTGTCCTTCTCTGTGGATACTGACACTTTCACGTACGCTTACAACAAGCGAGAAATTAAGGATATGCAATATAGGATACTGAAAGAAACCAATTGGGAAAGTTCTATTCAGAATCCCTTTCGGTTCACTCCTTACTTCGTGCGAACGTTCTGCCCGTTTTTGGTGCCAGAGGCAGAGCCAGAGATCAAGCGGATCCTCTTAGAATTAATCACAGGTGCTAATTGTTTGCGAATCCTGTCTCCTGCTTACAGTCGTATTGGTCTCTAATGTGATTCTGTAACGCAGATATAACTATAAGGTCTCTGCCGCGTGCATCTATTATAACACTAGCAGCAACAATCCACTTGGTTGCTGAAGACGAAAAAAAGACACCACGACAAGTGGCTGAGGGATTCGAAGGGGACGCCGCTGATGTCGGTTTGCACAACATTGTGAGTCATTTAATTTGTCTTTTATTTTCGATATCACCTATGCTATAATTCTTACTAACTTGTAATGTAAAACATCAAGTTTGATTTGCATTTATCACATGCTTGCAGGTTAATGCAACACCACCAGCACTTGACTTGATCCAGCAGCTGCTAATGCAATTGAAAACGAAAAACCCTGAACCGTTCATTTCAAAGTGGACTCGGTTGCAAACTGCCCTGCAACCTATGTTAAATCAATGTCTCGAATGTATTTTTGGCAACGACGATTTATAATAATCTGGATGAAGTTTCTTCCTGGTGTGTATAGGTAATTAGCAGGTTTAGGACATTGAATTTCCAATACTTCCATTTTGCAGTCAAGTTACTTTGAGCACAAGTATTGGCTGCATAGAAATGTCTTTTTTTGTGGATTTGTTTTGATGTAACTAATCAGTGCTCTTGTGTTGGCTCTGACTGAGTTTCAACACTTTCAATTTGTAGTCATGTTCCTTCTAGCTCATGTCTTGTATTAGCTGCAATAGAATTGTCTTTGCATGGATATCTTGTGCTGTACCTGACAGAGTACCTTATGAGCTGCAATCAAATGAATTTTAGACATAATTGTGATAGCTTGTTTGTGTAAACTATAGGTGAAGTCAGGATTAGCCGTCTTGTTTTGGCTCAACATATCTTCAGTATTCACTTGCATCTGCTAGTGGTTCAGAATCATCTGTATGATGTTTCTTCCTGTTGTCCATAGGTGTATTAGCAGGTTTAGAACATATCGAATATATCACTTACAAAGCTGTAATGTGGCATGTTGTGTTGCCAGAGTAAGAGCAATCGCACTCAATACCAGCTTGATAGTCTCCTCTTGGAAATCCATTTAGAGCAATCCCACTGCATAATTCCTGGCTACTTATATTTCACTGGTTCGTTGCTGAAATCCCCCACCAAGTGAATATGGTATTCAGAGTTATTGCTAAAATTCAGGTTTCAAATATGTAGCATTTCTAGCCTTTTTCTCCAACAGTCCTTTCTTTACTCTCTCAACAATGGTGACCATTTTCTCACCAGCAAAACAATTTGCCTTTCTGGCTTTCTGTAAACAACCCATCTAGCTAGCTGACTCATTCACTATCTTGCACTTTATTAGCACATTTTCATTAAACAAATACATTTTACTTAAACAACCTTAAGCCTCGAATCTTTTTGTACCCTGTACGTAATTATTCTTTGATGGGGTTGAAGAAGATGGTTGGGACTTGGGAGCAGAATGGCGTCGTTGCACAAGGCTGGCATTGTGAGCGGTTGCTCTGGGAGATGGGTTTTGGTCTTGTTAATAGTTAGCTTCTTCTTGGGTGTTGATGTTGTCAATAGGTTTCGGACCTTACCTGATGTAGTGGATACAGATAGAATTAGTACCACAGCTGAAAAGTATGTCAGAAGAGATGATTCTGATGAAAATATTGATTTGCTACACCAGGAAACTTCTGAGGAACATGATTTTTCAAGTTAACAAAGTCATTATATGTTAATGACATTGGACCGAACAATATCTTCATTAGAAATGCAGCTTAATTTCTGCTGCAACCTGCAAGAGCATCAAAAACTGAGAATGAGGAAAAACATATAGCCGCAACTTTAGGAAACTCAACGTCTAATCCCAGGATGTTCTTTGTCATGGGAATATTGACTGTATTTAGCAGCAGGAAACGCAGGGATTCTATCCGATCAACAAACATGGATGCCTTTGTTGAGGACTTAATGAATGATGCATAGATTAGGATATAAGGTCACTCACATTCCCGCATGGGGGAATGGAATTTGTTGCTGAGGTTGAATTGAGACCTTAGTATGATGCATAGATAGTTGTGGCTACTATTCATTTGCTATAAGCATAATTTACAGAGGAAGGAGAAGTGTGGGTGGAGGCAGCATAGTACTGAGGATTACGTACGGTCTTAAGTTCTCTATCTGTATAATTCTAATATTGCTGTGTAGTTAAATTTCGCATCTAAGGCGGAGAGATAATTGAAACTTAGAGATGTGTACGCTCTCAGGCATGAATCGAGTCTTGGTTGATGTATGGAATGCTACTCTAGTTCCAGTAGATTGTTATTTTTACTATTGCAATGGCTCATGGAGGTGTATGTTTACCAGTGTATTGTAAGTCAAAAGTTGCACCTCTGAATGTAATTTACCTCCTCATGAAATGAAAACATACAGCAGGATGGTTAAACAGAAGCAAGACAACTTTGGGAACAAAGAGCTAACTTTGCTTATTTGAAAATACAGCTACCATCTTGCAGCTGAATCATGAAAAACCTTGTACAAGCTAGTGTTGCAGATTAACAACTTTCAAGAAATCTGACACCACTAATATGCGGACAGATCACTTGCATTGAGCTTCTTGTACGAGGTCCGAACAGTCATCAAAAGCTTATCATTCACCTGCGTCGTTTCAGGAACTTTCACATCCCAGAACAAAGGAATTTCAGTTTGGCATCACTGTGTAGCGTAAACCAATCTTTGTCTAAGAACCTGAATATTCACTACCTCAAATCTGGCAGGTATCAATTAAGAACCCCTGTATCGTTTTTCCAGATTTGTAAGGGTCTGGATGCACCATAGGTAAAATGAGTTGAGCATTTGTAGAAAACTTGACGAGTATAAAGTGGATGACTTACACTAGTATTGGAGGGCGAGATATAATTATTAGCACTTGTAGATCCTCGTGTTTGTTCGTGTTCATAAACTGCGAACAGCGAAGAATCAAAACTCTATCTTTCGGTAGGTAAAGTAGAATCACATATATCAGAACATTTCATGCCCATTGCTTCACTGGAAATCTAATAGAAATTGTAAACTTTGAAGATGGTCTACGTTTCAATGTTAGACTTAGAGATCAGACAATTAAGTTGATACCGAAAACTTGTTCAAAAATCAAGTATTCGGGATTGGAAACGAATCGAGAAGGTGTTTACCTGATGAACATCATTGACAGGAATATGGACTGTGGACATATGGATTTCCTGTGGAACGTCAGGGGGTGTTCTGATATTCCTCACTGTTGGAATATTTCCTCTGTAGTCAATTATTTATTTATTTTTAATAAACAAAGGAAACTACTACACCCACATTATAAGAAAGTAAATTGCAGTAAATTTTCTGTAAAATCTTTAATCTCTATACACCAATCATGTGTTGGAACAGAAATAGACTTTGCGGTGGAAGATTATGTATCAACAAATGCAGAAAACTTCTATTATAATTAGGAATGGTTGGTTCGGACAAAGTTGACCTAGTTGCCTCTCTGTTATTTCACCTATTATTAGTGATCCGTTAGAAACATACAAAGTTCACAAAATATGCTGATAAATTAAGACTGGAAGGATAAGGGGAAGCCAAAAGGAACCAAGTAGATATGATGGAGGCCCAGAAGTTGCTAGCCTTTGTTGTATTGTGTGTGGTGTTTATGTCCACCGCGCAAGTTCGCGTAGATGCATACCCCAATATGCCACCTTCTCCCACCCCAGATTGCATCCAGAGATGCATGCCCGAATGTATAGCCGTATACAGATATGAAATTGTATGTCGAATGAGATGTGGTTGTATTTGTACCAAGAATGGACTCGGAGGTATGTTTCCCAGTTTTTTAATTAAAACGTTTTAAAAGTAGAATGATATATTATGAACAATAGATGTTTAAATTGGTATGTTGGAGGATTTGAAAAACTGAGATATATATATCCTATATCTTTTCCTATCTCTTTTTTTCTTACTCTTCTTTTCTTTTTTCTCTTCTTTTTATTCTTGTTTTTTTTCTCTCTCCCCTGTCTCTTTTTCTGTCTCTCTTTTCTTTTTTTTTCTTTGTTCTACAAGTTTTTTCATTCTGTTTTCTTTTTGTTTTCTCCTTTTTCTTTCTTTTCATTTCGTTCTGGTGATTCTTTAGACAGTGATTTTCGGTGAACTAGCTTAACTTTTCCACAAAATTCAATATAAATAACTTTCTTTTTATTTCTAAATCTAGAAAATATACGTAATGGTTTGTTTTCATATGATATTAGGGCATTATCAGCGATAAATCTACTGGGGATAGAGCCAGATTGGCTTCAACAAATGCAAGATTCTTGAGAGGTTTCAATCAATAATTTTGGTTTTTTTACGCAATTTTACAGGTATTCTGAACCAATTCACTTATGTTTTTACTCCCTCCGTTTTTTCTCCCTTTTTTTTCCTTTCTGACAAACATTTTCCAGTTTATAATAGTTAATTCATCTAGTGACAGAGACAAGGGGTGACGGCCACCCCCACCCAAATTTTAAAATTTGCGAATTTACTATGAATTTTCAAAATGCTTAACATTTCAAACTTTTAAAATAGAATTTTTACACCCCAAATTTCATTACTGGTTTGCCCACACTGTGTTCATCTTTGTTTATAATTTTTTTGCAGGATCTAATGGATAATATCAGGTAGTCTCAGTAGAAAGAGAAGAAAGCTTTGCATTTTGGATATTCCTATAAATTTTTTTGAGTAGTCTTGTATTCCCATGTATTCCTATAATCCTATGTGTGTCTGTACGGCTGATATTGGTCATAGAGGTCATGAAATCACTTTTGTAAAGCTTTGCACATTTGAAGCCACAATGCTTTGTTGTTCAATTATCTTACCTTAATTAATACATATGAGGCGTCAATAGCCCTTGATTTTGAGATTGTTGATCTTGCATTATGGGGCACTCCTTATCTCCTACCCTGCGAATAATGGCGTTGTAGGGTTGTAAGTTCACTCCGAAACCAAAACAATGATTATCGTTGTAGCTGATATAGATTACCAATGTAATAAAAGGGGGCAAAGTTTACTCGATCACCGGTAATTTAAGATGAAAAGTAGATATTCAAGTCTGATCAATCCAGCAACACGAGCACAAATCAACAAGTTGCCACGGAAGGAAAACACAAGAACGTTGTAAGACTTTGAAGCAGAGACGATTAGACTGATTCAGAGTTCTAATAGATTGCAAGTTCATGAACATCAGCAGCTGACTATTGCATGAAGTAGCTGTAGGCTAAGCAAAAAAAATTAGGACATCATGATCACATCTGCCTTTATGTGTATGCTCCAATGTATGAACAGAGTTTCTAATCGCACATTACCAGACAAACAAAATACTATGTAATAATTGTTCTTACATTTGCACAAGTAGAGAATCTTACAGAACAGAAACTAGGCATGGTAATCGAGAATCTATTTAGCTTTCTTTCGCCTCTTTGTTCCAACACAGGCAGAGCAATACCATTTCCCTTTTGGTTGTTCTTTAAGCCCAACGCATCCATAATGGAACCATTCAATCTTGCAATCAGGGTTGTCACATGCAACCATTTCTCCATAACTGACTTGGTTGCAGAAACAATACGTTGGTTCATTAGGGTCAACGGGTATATCTAGTTCCATGCTGGTTGTATTCACTGCGGCTGTTGCTGCAGCAGTAGCAGCAGCAGCAGTGGAAGCTACTGTTGCAAGACGTGTCTTCTTACGCCCTCTGTTACTTCCTTCACCGGTTCTTCCAGCTTTTGTATTGTTATCATTATTCGGAGGTGATCCACTGCCAGCCACGCTATCTCTCTCAGCAGCTCGCCGGAGATCCTCATCAAATTTCTTCAGATATTGATCAAGCAGCTGAATGTGATCATCCACCAAGTCATAGGCCTGAACAGCTAAAGCAACCTTCTCATCAGCAATCCTAATTGCATGTTTTTGCTCATCCATAGCTTCGGCAGAGAATTTGAGGAGGGGAGAATTAGGAGCAACATTACCAGACTTGATACCACGCTTCATATCATCCATTTCTTGCATGCAACGCTGTTCATTTTCCCGCTGGATTCCTTGTAAACTCTTATCTAAATCCCGTAACAATGCATATTTCCTTTGCAATATATTCGGTAAAGCTTCAATATTAGCTTGAAATTCCTCACTTATAGACATTTTCCTGGAAGAAAATTCATGTGCATTAGATACCAGTGATTCATGGAGTGCTTAACGATACTCTAATACAGAAATACAAGAAACATGATTAGTTGATACATTATTTGTACATGAAAAAAATCTGTAGAAGAACATGATTTGAACTGGCTTTTATGCAAATGAAGCAACAGCATAACCAAAGGCAAATGCATGTCAAATTAGAATTCAAGTGAAAGACAACACCAAAATGTGCAGCAGAGATCGCTAAGCCACAAATTGAAGATGAAAACAACACAATCTCCAGATAACAAGAAAACCAGACTCAGTATACAGACTAAAAAATACCCAGCCTCAAATTCAATAACACAAGCAGTATGTCCAGTGCATGATAGGATAAGGCAAAATTCGACTTATATGATTAGCCAAAATATATATCAATTTAACTCATACACATTGGCTAAGGTTTGGGTATAAAGCATTCTGCAGTATGCAAAAGGTTGCTACAGCCTACAAGTTCTCCATCATATCTGTTCTGGAAATGTAAACTCAAACATACTATATGCACAGAGGAACATTACAACAATGACATAGCTATGGAGATTTATTAATTTACATACAAATCAAGTTTTAGTTTTCTCTAAAACGGGGAGGAACAAAATTACTATTTGATTCAGATAAATAATTTATCCAGGCGTGCTGAATAATACAAATCAACGGATTGTTAAACAGGGCACATAACCAATTCAATACATCAGGCTATCAACAGAACAAACCTTGGAATCTTGGATACACGATGAGTTTTACATGGAAATCAAGAAAATTATAAAATAAAAATTGGGGAAAAACACAGAGACGAATCGACAAACAGGAAGATGGAAGGTATTACCTACGAGGGACAGCGGTGAATGAGGATTACGAGCGGAGCGAGACGGGGAGACCAGATTCAGGTAAGCTAGGGCTACAGATCGGGATTTGGGGGAAGATTGGAGAAGGACGGTGAATTGGGGTGCCAAATTACAACATAGCACCTAAAAGTTACTACATAAAGTTATGGGGCCAATTTGGACAAGCGTGGAAAATGGTGATGGCTTATGTAAATAATGTACACACTTCCTGCCTATGTTTTTAAACCGGCGGTTCAACCGGTTGACCGACTAACCCGGAGGCCAGCAGGGTAATAATTCGGCCTAACCGGTCCAAACCCGGGATTAAGCCGGAAACCTGCTGGGGTTAATTCGGAGTTCACCGGTTGATCCAAAAGAAAAAAAAACGTAATAAAACCATATACCCGCGACGAATGGAGTGATGGTGGTGGAGCAGGATCCGGGCGCGGAGGAAGCAGCTGAGGTGGAGGCACGGTGAGGAGGAATCGTGGTGAAGGGAGGAGGGAGGAGGGAGGAGGCGTTGTAGGGAGGAAGAAGCGTGATTTGGGAATTTTACTGTGTATCTGATTTGTCTGTACCTAAAATAATTTAATTTTCATTTTCTTTCTTAACCAAAATTCCTTTCAATAGTTTCATTTTCTTTTTCTTTTTTAACTAAAATTCTTATAAGTGACGGAACATAGATGTTTGGAACTTTTGTTAATCTCTAAATGTATAATTTGAGTATTTATGATTCTAAATTTCTAATGTCTTGTTTTTTTTCTTCATATATGATATGAGTATTTTAAAGGTTGATATTGCTATTTATATGAAAATATAACCCATAAATATATATATAAATATTATTTTAACGATATAACCGTTTAATCCGGTTTAATCGGTTAAACCTGTTGAACTTCGGTTCGACCATTTTTAGGTGCTCATCGGGTTAACTTCCGCTTCCCGGTTTTAAAACATAGTTCCTGCTATAACTTCCAATTTTAAAGACGACATAGTATTTCAAGATCAAGTTCTTTTTTAAACGGTAAAAAATATTTATTAATAACGAGGAAATTCTCTAAAAGAAAACGCGCACAAGAATTACACGTAATACATCTATACCATAGAGAGGACACTATTTCCCGCTAGTAGCCACATAACTCGAGGAAATATCCAAAATATTATGACTAACAAGCCAATGCCGGGTATCTATACCATGAAGTTAAACTGAGAATTGTAACTGTCTCTTTAGATGGTAAATTTGAGCTTATACGTGATTTTTACTTATGGTTGTATGGAATGATGCTCCTATATATGGAATATTAACACAAAGCCTATTACGTACAGGATGTCAGGATGCACCATGTCTTGACTTTGGCTCACCCTAACAAGCCTCCCTGGATACTCAAACGAACGTTTACTTATAGGGATCCAGTTTGGAACTTTGGGGAGTAAATTTGGCAGAATGGTCAACATTTTGAGAAGTTTCCTACGTGAGAGATGTATTTCAAACTGCGTGGAGACAAAACGGTTTGTACATTGGCGCAAGTTTTATTCTCGATCTGAGCGCACCCACTTAGCAATAAAGATTGCCTATTCTGTCTGTATGGGGATTGAAACTGACAGAAATTGTGTTTTTTTTCTTCTCACAAGAATCACATGACCATTTATTCTTCTGATGTGGATTCACTATCGATCCATACTACACCTGGATGGGAATGGATCGCAAGCCACTTACGTGGGACCAAGAGGCGGATTGGATTATCCGGCATACGCGGGGATCATGCCACCCGGGCTGCCTCAAGCTGGCATGTGCAGAGACTGTATATGCATGCTATTTGGGCCCTCCAGAATGAAATGATATGTAAGCAAGCTTTAGGAATTTGGGTTTAGGGTTTAAGGCTACACATTTATGTTCACATTCAACAAGTGGTGATTCAAAGATGCATCCATATGAAAGGCTTAGAGTACATGGAATGCGACTTCAACGGACGCTAGATAGGACGTAATTTAGAGTACAAGTAGATGCATGATTGTTCAAGAAACTACGATTTCCCTTGACCAAGTTTGTACTAGGGGTGTACGCGGGTGAGTATTTGTCAAAATATTAACCCACCCGCCTACGACGGGCTGACTAAGTTATTACCCGCGGCGGTTGTGTTTTTTGTCTACCCACCGCGGTGGGTTGACGATTAAATGCGGGTGGGTGGCGGGTGGGTTAAAAAGATAACATATCACAAAAAATATCAAAACAATTATAAAAAAAAGTCTTAAATTTTAATGCATATAAAAAAAGTCAATAATTCAATATACAAAATTACAAAGATTAAATGAAGTCAATAATTACCAAAACAAGTATTGTGGCGGCGGAAGGAAGAGATGACGGAGGGAGGAGATGGACGAATGTGTGTGTGACTGTGTGAGAAAGAAAAAGGGAGGCATTGTGAGTGTGAAATGAAACTAGGGTAAGGGTTGTAACTTGTAAGTGACTAAGTGCCTAGTTTGTTTACTGTTAATGTTTTTGAGTTTTATTATAAAAGTAAAATTATAAATTAGATAATTAGTAATAAAAATTAAAATAAAGAGGAAGGTATATGTATAGGCGGGTGGGTCGGGTAGGGGTGTACATAAAAAATACCCACCCGCCCTACACTACAAAAAAACTGGAAAATAGTGACGACTTTATTCGTCACTATTTTCCAGCGATTCGTCGCTATTTCAAATAGCGACGAATTTGCGACGAATAAAA
>JAYMSL010002651.1:0-13858 GCA_036897195.1 Plantago coronopus | reverse complement strand
AACTTTTAAAAAAAATTGCGGGGAAAAATTCAATGCATTCATAATAATCAAAATAATGTCAAGTTACAGCCTGGATATCTTCAGGTAATCTCCTACCACCCTGACTAAGGCATAGTACATTCTTAGCTAGAGAGTGTGCTAAGCCATTAGTAATACGTTTGGCAAAATGGAAAGAGACAAACTGGAAGACTTCAAGCATGTTTCTAATATCTACTACTAGAGCTCCAATGCTGGATAAACATTCTGCTGGGTTTTGGATAGTGTTGATCACCCTCAAACTGTCACCTTCGAATATGACCTGCGGAAACTGAAATTGAACAGCAAAAGAGACTGCTTCTCGTAATGCTAGACACTCCGCAATTTCTGGATTGGATATGTTCGGAAACGGATTTCTTCTCCATGCTAGGACTTCCCCATTGCAATTTCGAGCTACGATTCCTGCTGCAGCTCCATTATCTGTTCGGCACGACGCATCAAAATTTATTTTAATGACACCGGGGCTTGGCCTTTGCCATTCTTGTGTAGTCTGAGTGTTGTTTTGGCCTCTGTATAGCCTCTGGCCTTCCTGGTAAGTATGCATGTATCGACTGACAAACTGGACAGACTGTTGGGGATCATATGTGAAGCCTTCATGTACTTTTTTGTTCCTGTTCGTCCACAAGCTCCAGCATGTCACAACGAAACTTGCAAATTTCGGACCAGTGCAGCGCTTTCTCACCTGGGTAATCCATTCAGTAATATCATCAGTGACACAGCGCAAATAATTATCAGGTTTTGGAGAAAGAGCCCAAAGAAGCCTCGCATAATCACAATCACGAAATAAATGTGTAAAAGTCTCCGCATGATTACAACACATAGGACACACGGTATCATCTACCAGGCCTCTTTTACACAGATTAACACGGGTCGGCAGAGAGTTACGAACAAGACGCCACAAGAACACATTTATCTTGTTAGGAACATCTACATTCCAGACCCATCTCAGATCAGTTTGATGTGAGTTACTAGAAGACCCCCTGCTATTAGCTATCTGATTCCGCTGCATAGTCCTAGCCAAATGGTATCCCGACTTGACACTATATTCACCGTGATGTGTATAATGCCAGATTCGGCGATCAGGAACATAGGAGTTAGCAATAGGAATTTGGAAAATAACTGTGGCATCTTCAGGCCAAAAGATGGAGTTAACTAGATTAGTATCCCATTCTCCATCCGTAATGACTGACGAAACCGTAAGATCTTCAATACCCACAAGATTAGAGTAAAAGGCCTAAGAGCAAAGTCCCTAGGGAGCCACTGATCAGTCCATACGCATATATCTACTCCATCTCCTACCCGCCATCGTATTCCTTCTTTCAAAATGTTAATAGCACTTACAATACTCTTCCAAGTGAAGGAATCTCCACCCCTACTATCAGCTTCTAAGAACTCACAGGAAGGGAAGTATTTGGCTTTGTATACTCGACTAAGAAGTGAGTTAGGATCTTGAAGGATTCTCCATCCCTGTTTAGCTAACATTGCTAGATTAAAAGCCTTAAGATCCCGAAAACCCATCCCTCCCTCTCTTTTCGAATCACAAAGTTTATCCCAAGCTTCCCAATGAATAGAATCTTTTTGCCCATTGCCCACCAAAATCTAGCTATGATGGAATTAATTTCCTGGAGAAGTGAGTTAGGCAATTTGAAACAGCTCATAACATAGGTAGGAATAGATTGGGTTACTGCTTTTATCAACACTTCCTTACCCGCCCTGGATAGGGATTTATTCCTAAAACTCTGTACTTTTTTCCAAACTCTATCCCTCAACCAGCTAAAAATTTCCTTCTTGGATCTTCCCATCACCGTAGGTAGTCCTAAACATTTTTCATGCTTATCAACTACAGTTACAGGAAGGATATCTTTAATACTATTTATCAGCACAGGGGTTGTATTCTTACTGAAGACTACAATAGACTTTTCTAAATTAATTTCCTACCCCGACGCCAGACTATACCGGTAAAGAAAATCACAGATTTCCAATGCCGCTCTTTGGTTGTCTTCACAAAACAGAAGTGTATCATCCGCAAAAAGTAAATGAGAAATCTTAGAAGACCCAGGGGTTAATGAAACCCCTTGAAGGACTGCTCTATCTTCCGCATCTCTAATAAGGGCACTAAAAGCTTCTGTAATGAATAAAAACAAGTATGGTGAAAGAGGATCCCCCTGACGGATCCCCCTCTCTGGCTGGATTGGATCAAGAGGTATACCATTTAAGAGGAAGGAATAGGACACTGTAGTCACACACTGCATTATAAGATTAATAAAGTGGTTTTCAAAACCAAGACACTCAAGCACTCGTTTTAAGAAACTCCACCCTACTCTATCATACGCTTTGCTCATATCAAGTTTTAAAGCCATAAAACATTTTTTACCTTTCACTTTCTGCTTTAAAAAATGATTTACCTCATAGGCAACAAGCACATTATCAGTGATAAGACGGTTAGGGACAAAAGCTGACTGGTTTTCAGTGATAATTTTGGACATGTGGGGTTTAAGTCTGTTCGTAATAGCCTTCGAAGCAATTTTGAAAACTACATTACTAAGACTAATAGGCCGAAACTGGGTGATAACTTCAGGTTTATTGACTTTGGGGATAAGAACAACATGAGTAAAATTGAGTTCAGGATTCAACACTCTATCATTCAAAAAAGCCAAAACACAGGAAGTCACAGAAGTACCAACAACATTCTAAAATTTTTGATAAAATAAAGCAGGGTAACCATCTGGACCAGGGGATTTAAGAGGAAACATATCGAATAAAGATTTTCTAACCTCTTCTGCAGTGAAAGGCTGTCGGAGACTTCGATTGATACTCTCTCCCACTCGCGCTCGCACCACCCCCATAACATCATTAATCTGTTCTTCAGTCGGCTGTCGAGATTTAAAAATTCCTCTGAGATACTCATTGACCACAGAACCCATTTGTTGGAACTCAGACACTTCTATACCACTCGAATCGCAGAGACTTTCAATTTCATTCTTACGAGCCCGATTTTGTGCCTTTGAATGGAAGAATCTTGTGTTTCGATCCCCTTCAATCATCCACTGGGCTTTAGCCCTTTGACTCCACATGAATTCTTCTTTATCCAACCATTCTTCCAGCTGAAGTTTCTTCTCACGAGTCGTCTCCCGCACTGATTCTGTTTGCGGCTGGCCATGGAGGATTTCGAGCTCTTTACGCAGTCGACCCAGCGCTTGCTTCACTGAACCAAATCGAGTTCGTTCCCAATTCACTAATCCCAGTTTGCAATTCTCTGCGTTCTTCAAGAATTCCTCATCTTGCATCCACGAATCAGAAACCACTTCCCCACAATCTTCCAATTTGAGCCACATACTTTCAAATCGGAATCTCTTACGGGTTCTAGGTGTTGGACGGGAAGGGCTGGGTGGGCAGTGTCGGAACTGGGTGAGTATGGGGAGGTGATCGGAATTGCGGGTGTGGAGATGGGAGACTTGAGAGTGTTGGAAGAGCTGTCGCCAAGCTGTGGAGGCGCAGGATATATCTAGCCGGCACTGTATGTGTGTGGTAATGTGGTGATTATTGGTCCAAGTATAGGGATAGCCAACAAAAGGTACTTCTGTCAAACCACAGGTATCCAAAGTGTCTCGAATATTGCGTAAACGCCATTGGGGAACTGGAATACCAACTTTCTTATCATCATTCGACATAATCTCATTAAAGTCCCCACTTACTAGCCATGGTCGACAAGATTGACGAGCTAATGTTTCCAATAAATTCCAAGTCTGTGTACGACGGGCATGATCTGGTTCTCCGTAGAAGCCAGTGAATCTCCAGGTATTAGTAGAATTGGGAAGGGTAACGGAGGCATCTATGTGGTGATCCGAATAACTCTGTAAAAGTATGTCTACTTCTTTTTTCCATAGAAGAGCAAGGCCAGAATTTGTTCTAGATACAGGGACACTAAAGCCAAATAAATTAAATCTCTGTTTAATTTTATTGATCCCATTGACCCCAAGTCGGGTATCAATGAGAAAAATAAAATCGGGGTTATGAGTACAGAGGAACTCACCCAAAGCTCGAATTGTCCAAGGGTTCCCCAATCCCTGACAATTCCAAGATAAGCAACTCATTGTTGGAGGCGGGGTTGCTTAGCAACCTCCGCCTATAGGCTTGAGTTAGTATCAGTGGTAGAAATTTTTGCTTTCTTGGTAGCAGAATTATTTTCGACAGTATCTAGAGCTGGTTTACGTGGGCCTTTCGTAGAGGAATATTTTTTTGTGGTGGACCCAAGGGGCCTGCCACGCTTTTTGGGTATGCTGGGGTGTATGTGTTGGATGCTTGGAAAGTTATGCTTAATGGGCTAGGGATTGGGGGTTGGGGTGGGATTGGGTTAGTTGGGCTAGGTAGGCGGATCCTTGGGTTGAGCTGGAATTGGAATTCGGTTTGGGCTGGGGTTTCCTGGTAGTCCATGTGGGTTGTTTGGGTTTGGGTCGGTTGAAACAGGATAAGTTGGTTTGGAGTATCAGAATGTGGTTCCACTAGATCAGGAGCTACGGTTTGACTATTGATAGCTAAAATATTATCCATACCTTTGCTAACAGAATGAGGAGAAGTGGTACTGGCCATATTTCCTGTACATGGGATAATGGGGATTGAGTTTCCTGCATTGATACTTCCATTACCCACATTTTCAACTACCCCCGAATTTGCAGAGATCATGATCGGCTGGCGTCTGTTCTGATTCGACTCATTTTGTCGAGCCTCGTATCGGAGCCATTCTCCATATCCCAACTGCGTCTCGTCAATTCTGTCTGACTCATTAAAAAAGTGGATACACTCCGAACAATCCCGAACAATGTGCCCCATATGTCCGCAATAGTAACAAAAATTAGGGAGACGTTCGTACTAAAAATATACCACTATGGGCTGCTTATGCGGACCTTCTATCTTCAAACATCTGAGAATTGGTTTGGTAATATCAATCTTAACACGTATTCGCATTGACGTAGCTAGGATACCTCTATTCTCCTCTTCATCCATGAACACGAAAGACCCCACGGCATTCCCAATGATTTTGGCTATACCCAATGTTGCACCTCCCATGGGTAATCCCGAAACTCTAATGTAGAATTCACTATGCTTGAGTTCCATAGTCGAAGGATCATCTCCTTGTTGAATTGAACTTAAAACCAGTAAACCTTTTTCAAAACACCAAGGGTTGCGGCGTAGTATCCTAGTTTTCTCGGCTGCTAAAGTAAACTGAAACAAGACTATGTCTCCTTCCAATTTTTGCATGTTAATCGGGTTAGCCAATTTCCATGACTGAATCATAGTATTTTCGAATCCCTTGAAGTTTTTGATCTTGCTGCCTACTAACCGAGCCACCAGGCACTTCTCGAAATCAACCACATCCCATGTTCCTTCCGACACCGTAACCGTAGTATCTTCAGCTACTTTCATTTGAATGAATTTGTCAAGATCATTGTCGGAGAGCTGAGCCATATCGAGTGTTGAGTAGGAGAGTATCAATAGAAGCCACCTGGGAAAAGAAGAAAGAGAGACAAGCAAAGAGATGGAATGATAATATGTTAAGCAGAGAGTAAAAGGATTTTGTCTTATCAGTCTAAGATACCTATTACCAGAGGGAACCAATTTGTTAGAACAGAAAGTAAATTTGAATAAAAAATGAGTGACCAAAAGACTTGAAACAACCGCAACGTATGGAGAGTAGAGTTTTTGTTCCTTAAAATTCCTCACCCACATGTTTAGGCTTCTCACATTTTTCTGGGGTTGGGAAAAGGAAGCAGGGAAGGTAATTTTCACACAAAAAAAGCATGACAATCCAGCCGGAGGAGAAAGCGCTCTTGTTCCTTTTAAAAATATAAATTTTTTTCCTCCGAAAATATTACTACCTCAATAGTAGATATTCAAACGTTCAATTGTTTGTTCCTTCAATGAACTTTTAAGTTGAGATATTTCATTTGAATGATTCTATACACCAAAATTTGTTTAGTGTTCCTTTGTTCAAAAACAAATACTTTAATGTATTTCATTAACTCAATAACAAATACTTCAGTGAAAACAAATAACCTCAACGGTAGGTATTTGACAATACGACATCTTTCAAATGATTTTTTTTTTAAAAAAAAACGGCAAAAAGTTTTTAATGTTGAGGTATAATATGTACAAGTGTGGACTAAACATATTATTGCTCCCTTTACCGTTTTTTCCGTTCGAATGAATAACCTCAATAGCATATATTCGATAAACATTGTATTGTTTGGTTGTTTGACAACAAAACAACTTTTGTCGTGTAACCTTTGTTATTTGAGTAAAGGGTAAATAATTTGGAAATGTTTTATTTTCGTGTATTAAGTAAACATTGAAAAATCCAAAAAATAATGAAAAGAGGTTGAAAATACGGAGGAAAAGAAGGAACAATATCAAATCTATTTAACATATATCTGCCATTTGCTAATCTTCCAGAAAAAGAAAAGAAAAAAGACAGGCGCCAGCTCAAGAATATCGGACCTCTTTCATGTCTTCTCTATTTAAGTCTTGCACTCGTTGAGTAAGGGAAACACACCAAACATTTCAACGTATATAAGCGACAACACAGCTCGGTGTTTTTAGCATGTCAAGTGTCGACTGTAATTCTTTCGCTTCATGAAAAACGTTCTCCTAGTACCCAATAACAGTTAATTTCTTACAAATTCCCCATCCTCCTAGTAGTCCTCATGACAGCTATTGCCAGTGTTGGTTCATCGATGAATCCAATTAGGTATCACCGGAATAGACACAGTAAGAAAGACTAAACGGATTTATCGGCACTGAATGGCTGCAACATCACCATAACTTTTTCCTGACCCACAGCAGGAAGAAAACCACTCCAAGGACAACAGCAACAGGAGCCCACTTACGAATCAAAGCCTTCAATAACAACCAATGCATCACACATAAGAAGTTGCAGTTTATAATAAATAAGAAGCATCCATGAAGGAATATAGAAACATAAATCTCAGGTCTCCTATGGGCCTTTAAATCGTAATTGACCAGATCATTTGCATTTCAAATGAACTATTTTAAGTTTCATTAACTTTCAATTTCAACTCAAAACACACATCTAACCAATATGCACAATTAAGTGATGAAGATGAAGTGATAAACCATACACAAATACTCTCCCCAAATAGAACACTTCCCAAACCACCGGAACAATTTCATACCAAATAGATTCTTGAAACCTTACAAAGACATGCACAGGTAAGAAATAAATTATGCAACCAACCTGGCGATTCAGATCTTTTGCCTTATCTGCATATATACGGGATTCGGACGTCAAGCGACTGGACATCTGACTGACCTCTGCAAAAGTGATTGCAGAAATATATGAGTCACCATATGCAGGGAGTGATCATAACATATAGCCAAAATTGGTAGAAACGGAGAAACAAGAAAGCCCAGCTCAGATATCGACAATGGCAAAAAGGCCATACATTGGAAGTTCAATGCTGCAGAACATAACGTTGAGACATGGACAGAGTTGATATTACTTTAATATAAAAACTGGAAATATGATAAGGTTGATGATAAGGTACTAACGGTCCAATTTTTCACCAACACCAAGAACTTCTTGCACATTGCGAGTCATTATCTGGTGAACTTCATATAGTTCATCATTCAACTTATCAATATTACGCTGAGCTCTGGTATCCTGGTACAATTTCTTTGTTTTCAGAATGAAAGTATCTGGCAAATGAAAGGAGGGTATAAGCAGCAAATATATCTATCAAAAAAGAAAGGGGAGAATGATCAAATAACCAACCAAATTTGATAAAAGCATAAGGTCTTGCAGCAGTTTCAATCTGATTCCCATAGGCACGCTCAAATTCATTCTTCAGGTCTTCCAGATATTGAAATGCAAGTTTCTTGGGATAAGCACGGTCACACATTGTCAAATAGCAAACACGCCCTTCAATGATATAACTAAGAAGCCAAGTCAAGGTAACAAAATCGATAAACAATGGAACAAATAAGGATATCAGGTATAAACAATATAGAAAAATGTGCTCCAGTTTCTTAAAGACAGGATATGGGGTTAAGAATTACAGAAACAAATAAAAAATTTGGTGTTAACCAAATGCTATTTAGGTCAACTTAAGAGTTAAGTTATAAAAGAGGCATATATTTGTTGGTGCAAAGGCAATTTGTGCAAACAGATAATTACAAAACCACCCCTGCATTTGGCCTCCATAACAGATTAGCCCCTATTTTTTGAACAATTTCAGAGTCACCCAAAATTTGGGTTTATCTGTAATTAAAATTAAAGAAACAATTACAAATTCGTCCCTCTTTTGGGTTTATATGTAATTGTTCAAATTAGAGGGGATTTATGTAATTGGCGAATTTTTAAAGGGTGGTTTATGTAATTAGCCACAACCTTGACACTGGGAAGCATTTGACCATTGTGGGATACAGAACAACATGACACTCATATTTTCTATTCTGGACTCATGAACAGTAATATTGATACCAGATCCCTTCTTTGAACATATTTAACAATTTAAAGTATAATTATATAAAGTTGCATACGATATAGGTTTGTCCATGTTAGAATATTAAGTAGTCATCTAAGATGAATCTCTGTTAATCCAAACAGACGGTTATAAATGTTGAATTACAGGAAGTTAGAAAAGGATACTGGAATATGTATGAACCAGTTTCAACGGACATTCTTGAAGCCTCATTGTGACCTCTTGAAAGGTTTTTGAACAAAGACTTAACTTGCTGCTTGTAAAAGTCAGAGTCTGGCACATCACGTCCGTCATCCAGTCCCTCTGCTAGTGGTAGCCCATCAGTAACACGAGCAATCATGGTCAACTTCACCATTTTGATTCACGAGCTCACACCTTTAACATATTACGAAAATATATGAGCATATAAGATTCTACCATACGTAACTCATGGCAGTCAGATGAAAACATACAAAATAAAAGAGCAGCAATACGATCATGGATATCCGGAATTTTTCTATGTCTTGCAAATAGAGTGATAAATACCACAAGCTTCGTGTGAAAGTGAAACTCTGTAAATTACAAAGCAATTGGAAAGCTTCAGTAGCTGAAATCCAGCCTATAAAAAAAACATTGATCCATCATCCATCCATTATTCTTTCTTGGAGCTTACTTGCCAACTTCTTAAATTTTGAGACTTACAATAAGTTACAGGTCAAGGATCATGTTTAAGGACATAATAACTTACAGATCAAATAGAGAACGGCACTAAATATAAATACAGGTCAGCGATCGTGTTATAGTACATAGTTACTAATAGATCCCATAGAGAATGTCACTAACTATAAAAACAGGGTGGGGATCATATTATAGGACACGGATACTAATGGATCCGATAGCGAACAGCTTATGCTAATGCTATAGCGAATCATGTGGCCCAATCAATGCTTCAACTCCAATCACTGCTCTACTATGAAGCTTTTAAGATAGTAGTTACTGTTATTCAGTAAACTTTATATAAGGGATAGTTCTTTTTATTGGTCAAATGGCCTTATTCTAATAAAACTATAAACAGATAATTGCTAGGAAAAAAATGCATCTATTACAGAGAGCGGGTGAAAGACTCCAGATTATGTCAAAGTTATAATAGTTCATCCTAATTTGACTGATAATCAACCTCAACTCCGACTATTTTACCCAATTACTTGTGTTCTTCGAACATTATTCAACTCTTCCCTCCAGGTTCATATCGGTATATAAACAAGACAGAAATATCTAGTAATCAATACTTCAATTATACTATTGTTTATCAAATTAAATTCCACAAAACTTATGTATTGAGTGTCAATATATCATTGATATATATGAAACTTGACTTCATTTTTACAGTTTTACTATAATGAGCTACAGGTTTTAGCCATTTGTAAAATTTGCCAGAATAGCTCAAGCATACCTAAATATTCCATCACATGTGTCGTCTAAATTATCAATTAATCATTTCAAGTTTTCACATTTTATCGCAACCTAAATTCTCATATCAAATATCAGTTCAGATCTTTCATTCTTAATAGAGATGTAAATTATTTCTTGTTCCGATCTTCCGCAATCGGAAACTCTAACAATTGCAGATCTTTAGTGTGTAGCATCCATTTCAATAACGTGAAGAGGGCCCACCTACGGACTACGGTTTTTCAACATACCGCTGTTTTACATCACTTTCTATGCTACTTTTCTGCTAACTCATTTGTGATCCTTACTGCGGTAGATGCTACTCGTATATGATAAGAATTGGAATTAATTTCTGGATAGATTTATGACTCAACATATACTGAAGACGTTAGAGGATTAATCCGTACAATGCTGTCCTGATTGGCTATTTGTTCTTAGTACTTAGAAGTAGCAAATGGCAGACCACATCGAATTGACCTTGGGATCACATGTAGCTGTAGAGATCACTATCTGAATGGAATTGTCTAGCTCAGTCTATTTGTTTAATAAGCTACCAGATCGGCCAGGTAATTACTAATTAGCAATCACATAATTCATCTTGCTTATAACCTAGATTGATAATCTCGTGCTAAAAAAAGGCTAAAAGCTTCCATTTGCAACAAAAACTGTACAACGAACAATGAAACTGAAAACAGAGCTACAAATAGCATACAAATCAGCCAATCACCAACATAAAGCTGAAAATCTCTCCAATCAGAGCAGTAAAACAAGTATCTACGCAATCAAAAACCCGATCCGATACCACTCAACAACATATAATCATAGATCTACAAATTCGATTAAATTCACCAAAAATACAACCGTTAAACCAGTAAACATACCTCACAGAGAGGAAGCAGGATGAATAATACGACCTGATTTGAGTTCCGATGATATCAAAAATGGGTCAGTGGAGTACTCCTCGTACTGCAGAACGAACAAGCAGAAAACGAAATTAAAAAATGTGGAAAGGATTGGAAATGGAAGTGCAAATTGGTTCTAGAAATTACTGACCCATTTCGATGCGCATGTCACCTATTTGCACGCTTCCGTCCCTTAGCATTGTTTTATTTGCACAGATACCCCCTAAACTGTATGTTTCTTGCAAAGTTTCACGAGCTTGGGCAGTTGAAATTTATACATAAAATAAGTTTAGTACCGTTCGGATAAACTAAGCAGTTTATTTTATTTTAGTTGAGTTCAGTTCAGTTCAGAGATTTTCAGTCGAAAGTGTGTATGTCTGCAGCAAATATGTCTCAACTATGATGCGCGGTGGCCACCTGTTGGTCCCTTAGACAACAATACCCTAAAAAAATTGTGTCGAAACAAATATTTATCAGAAATCAAGTGAGGTTTCTGATACTTATATTATAGAGCAAAAAAATTAAATAAGTGCAGTGTCAAACAGAGTAACTTTGAAAGAGCTTCAGAGAGAGTAAAGCACAAATAGACGAGTAAGCTTGTTGAAAGTATATTGCAATAAGTAAAGAGATACAGGTTTATAGTGATTTCTGAGGGTGGCGTAATCCATCAACTAGTCCACTTCGCCCTCTCGGAAGACTTGAAATCACTAAGACAAGAGCTCAAGTTCCATTACAAAATCCTATCTCTAGTTGAATCCCTTTTGAAAACTTGAGGCTTTCCGTCTGCTTTCTCAGTAAGGTACTTCTTCCTACTAACTTCTGTTTCAGAAGAATGAATCTATTCAACTTATTCACAAGTTTTTTATGCCTTTTATTTTATTGGGACTTTGTTAGAAAGTTGGATTCAGTCGCAACTTGGAATGGCAAGAGATTCAAGTTTGCAAAGTCGTCTGTTTTCTCTTCAATCTCTAAATCGTGTATTTATAGTGTTGTAGCATAAATCTGAAAACCAATTCGTTGGAGAGAGATTAATCCGCTGGGACTACAAGACATTTTGTATAAACCTTAGTACACTGATGCATTTTTGTCTTGTGGACATCAATAGTCAGGCTAGTACCGTTTCATCTCTATTTTTCTCTTTATCATTTATGTGCTAGGGACTAGCTCATTCTTAAGTTTGGGGGAGGGAAGATAGAGATGATGTTGCTATGTGTTGTGTTTTTGTTTCCTTCTTGTTTTTGTGATTCATGAGTGATTTTTGTGTAGTAAAAAAACAATTGAGTTTATGTTGAGTTGAGTTGAGTCGAGTTTGATTATCAAGTCGAAGGTTTTATTTAGTAAACAAGGAATTTGTGAACTTGGACCATCTCTATTATAGGCATGTATGTAGTCTTGAACTTCTACCTGCTATAGTTATGTTACATTCGCATGTGTATGAGCCTTGTTAAACTAAACTAGCCAATGGCCAGTCGATACTCGACGGGATTGGAAAAATAAAAATAAAAACTGATGTTCTTCGATAACAAATCAAATAAGGTCATCCAATATGGGTGACCAAAAGTTTGATGTGACACAGTCGTAATCTATTTCAACAAAAAACTGCCACTGTGGTAGAGTCATGACAAACAAACATTTGAGTTTTTTTATGATAGTTTTGGTGTTATAGTATTGAAATAAAATAGTGACATAAAAAAAAGACACCTACGAATTTTTTAAACGATTAATCAAATAACGGTTATAGTACAACGACACTTGAAATTTTAAATTACAATACACATACGATACTTCAATGAAAAACACACAACATAAACTACAAAAACAACTGAAAACACCATGACATGCCAAATTTATTCTTCAACATTTCGTAGAGTCCTATACATGTAGGATTTTGGTGAAGTTTGGATATCTAGCAGCGTAGGATGATAGCAGCTTCATCTGTTCGACTCTTTCGACTATAACCTAATAGTGACATAAAAGAAAATGTAATCCATGTTCTTTATAACCTAGATATGACATACCTCACAACTTGATGTCACATACCAGTCAGTTATATATAAAATATGTAACCGGTCAGTTATATATAAAAAAATATATATATAACCTAATAATGAATGTACATACCTCACAACTTGTCGAATACTTTCTTGTAAGCCATGTTCTTTATAGTGTCATATGTAATCCACCGACTCTAAAAAAATAATCATTGAGACCTTTCTAATGGTGACATTGAAAGTGAAATATACAACTGACCGTAAGTAAAGATATGAGATGTGAGGTAAAATCTTAACTTTGTATAGATATTGTCATGATTATTGTTTAACGTCATCACGAAACATACAGATAATGGAAACTGTTTTCGCTCGAACGTAATGGAGAACATAGTGTTATCAGAAGAACGAAGCAACATTCTTTGGATAAGTATGTACCTTATTTTCCGGATTCAAACAAAAATAGTATGTACTTCTGTAACATAGATCAGGTTAATGAGCTATGTACTTCCATAGTAGCATGACAGTTCATCCGAACTTTAATACTCTTTTCTAATTAGGTAATCTAGAACAGTTGATAGATTGAGATATTCAACATAAATTTGTTCCTTTAATCCCTTACCATTTACCCGGTTGATGCTATCATCACTAAGGTACTCGAGTAAATCATTGGATAGCAAAGATAGACATATTGATTTATATCATCAACTATCTTATTAGTGGGTGCAAGAATGACCCGATTAAGAAAATATGTTGGTGAAATACTGGATTGGATATATGTTGTTCTAAAGATGGATACAAAATGTGTACAATGGTTTAAATGACCCTACTTACTTCTTGAATAAGGAATTCATATGTTTTATTTATGTCAATCTCACCATCATTATCACCATCAATAAGACCATCAGCAACTTGTATTATCCAAACACACTCTTTTGTCTCCTCAATATCATCAACAGATGTTCATGACTATGTTATATAAGAAAACAAATATAACATTTAGTTT
>JAYMSL010002650.1:0-13859 GCA_036897195.1 Plantago coronopus | reverse complement strand
TAATGAAAAATGAATAATGATTATATGTACTTATCACGCGTACTAATGAACTAAAATCTGATACTACATGGTTTCGTGGTAAAAATGTTGTTAATTTGTACATCATCAGAATATTTTAACAAACTACACTAACAAATATGATAGTATATCAAATTTGTAAAACCAAATTTAACTTATAAAAGAATTAACGATATGTATGACGACCACGCGGGTTTAACCCGCGTGTCAGAATTGCTTGTATATATTTATTATTATTGTTTAATTAGTATTCAAACTTTTCTCTCTTCTTTTTTTTATTTTTAATTTTTTTTCTTAATTTATTTGTCACTCCAATTAACTAAATTAGAGAGAGTATAAAAAGGAATGAATTGTTAGTAATTAATTGATGGACACATGTCGAGAATCTAACCAATGTCTTAGAAGATGTAGTACAAAAGTGTCTCAGAGGATCGCGGGTGTAACGGGTAAAGTTTGTAATAATTTTCAGATTCAAAAATGAAAAAAAACATATTTTATCCTATGACGTCTTCTCAAGAATTTGGCTTCGGCCCAATCGCTCCACAAACGAACATACATCAACCAGGGCTGACAATGGGTGATATAGGCCCGAACAGAAGGACTAATCTCTCCACTAACCGAATAGAAAGCCCAAATAAAAGCCCAGTGACTCCACTCACCAAACAGAAGGCCCAGTTTCCCCATACAGTTTGGTGTCAGTATCACTCTCCAGCTCTCCTCACCTCTCCGCCTACGCCCACCTCCGCCGTACCTCCCGTCCGTTCTCCTCCACTCCGCTCCGGCCCGTCGACATTTATCTGGTACGCCAATCACATCCGCCTGTTAAGTTATAGGAATAAACTATACGGATTTAGACATTTAGTATGTTGTTAAGCTTTTCATATACTTTAAATTAGCACGTCAAACTCGGAATCAGATCTACTGGAAACCAGACTTCGAGTGTTTTCTTCAACTAAGTGGCTGTATAATGATTGTTTTACTGTGCGGTTGAGAAGACTTGCACTTGCACGCTAGGTGTTTGATAAAATGTCAATTTGATGAACTAGGTTTCAGTTCTTCAAAGTCTTGGTTGTTATATTCTGCATTGTGTGTGTACCCTAAGTGAATCCTCTTTTGAGATTGTATTAAGTGGTGTTTATGCTTGCTTAAGTGTAATCATACTAGCTTAGGTGTTAAGAGTGTTGATACACTTGTTGCTTTCTGCTTGTAGGTGGTTTAACGTCTTCGGGTAGGGATAATTTATTCAAGAGCAGCTTTGGTACTTAATAATAATGGTTGGCTGGCAGCGGCATTTGCAGTCTTTAGTGAATCAGGCTGCCAAGAGATATGAGTACTGTCAGCGGGCTTCGTACACTACTGTCCATCACTCTAAATCTACCCTGGTGCATGGTGAGTTCTTTTTATTCATCACTGAAGTAGTGCATCTATTTCGATTGGAAGAGAAGATAACTACTAATCTTCTACGCTGTTCGCTGAGTTGCTTATTTACCCCGTTTATATCCTCATGTGCATGTGCTCCATCACGTGGACCTAAAATAATTGACTGCGGATGTATTAAATGCAGGTGAGATGCCCTGTTTATCAAGGTTGCGGAGTTTATTATCGCCTCCAATTTCAAGGCCACTGCATGAGTATATGCAGAGATTGGTAACATGGCTCTTCATTTTTCTTATATTATTGCTTATTTCCCTCTGTAATCTGGTAATCAAACATTTTTGCCAGTATCGACCAAAATATTTTGATAGACTTAATGTTGTAGGATCAATCAAATGAAACGACTGGAAATTTAATTCAGAATACAGTGATCACATGAGGTGGTGCAGACTTGGGAAAGAATTGTGCTTGTTACAGAATTACAATGAGTGCTTTTCGATGAGGGCCTGTTTGTCTTGGCTTGGTCTAGAGGCTAAAATGAAAATCATCATTTTAGGAATAAAGATATGAATTATGTTGAGATTCTTTGTGTCAACTTGTAACTTTACTTTTACCACTTTTCTTAATTCAATGCTTAATTACTCTTTTGACAGACCTTCACAAGCACAAGATTACTTTCGGACTCATCTGATGCAACTCCAATTTCGTCTCCATTAATCCCTGCTTTACCAGCAAGTACTGGAGGTACAGCAACTCAGAAAGCCGTCTCCAAGCCTGAAAAAGTGCAGGCTGTTCTCAAGAAAATAAAGCAGGTGATGTTTGATCTCTGTTATTGCTAGTAGTCCTAAAATTTCAACTACTGATGAAATTCTCTTTACAGTAAATATGCAAATATAATATTTTCTTGGCTGTCTTTAGTTTTCTGCCACTTGTTCGCAAAGCAGTAATTGATGTTCAAAGCAGGTAGACTAAAAAAGTCATCTTTTAAAACAATAGAAAGAAAGAATAATTAAGAAAATCCTGTGTGTTGCTAACATTTTGTTATTTAGCCTGTCAACCCCTGATATAGAGTGGGTTCTTTTAGTTTCGTTCTCTTCTAATATTGCACCAATTCCGATCATACTCTACTTATAACTCTCTACAGTAACGTGCATATGTAAATCTGATTAATATATTTATCCTCACCCCAGAAATGGGCACTTCAATCTTCAACCTTATTTTGACTGATTATGTACTGTTCCATTGATCATATTTGTACATTTTCTGTATAATTGTGAGAAGGTCTTACCCACCATTCATCTACCCTTCCCTTGAGCTATAGTTCAGTAAAAAATTTGTGAATTAGTCTAAGAGCGCCTTTCATTTACTCTTCCGTGTGAGATATTATAGTTCAGTAAAAAAATTGTGACTTAGTCTAAGAAACTTCCAACTTTTGCACTCTGATTTTTTAACTCCTGATAAAATTGCTTCTTTTTAGAGTCCAAAGAAGGTAAACTTGGTCGCCGCGTTAGTTCGTGGAATGCGTGTCGAGGATGCATTGTTGCAGTTGCAAGTCACTGTGAAACGGGCTGCTAAAACAGTTTACAAGGTACAAAAATTCATATACACTCGTGGGAGATTAGTTACAGAATGTGGTAACCGACTTTTCTGCTGTATGTTTTCTCAACCTGCTCAACGATGGACGTTCAGAATCTACATAAATGCAATTGATGTTATAAATAGGAATGAAGCTTGTGGCTTGGGTTGTCTGATGTTACAACCTGGGCAACCATTTTGATTTATCATGCTTCCCATCTCTTGCTTGCATTATACACTGTTTAGAGCCACATGCGACATGTCATGCCTTTTCAGGACTGATGATAACCTTGGGTAGAAAGTACAAAACTTGATCAACTGGTCTGTCAGATCATTTATGTGCTTGGAAAGTCTTGAAGAGAGTATTCCGATCACATATTTTATAAACAATCTACTGCTTGCACAACCTAAATTATATATTCATATGAGATAGCTTTGGTTGTAACTTGTAAGAGTGCCATATGACCGAATATTTATGCAGGGGATAAATTCAGCTCGTGCGAATGCAACTCACAATCATGGACTTGATGGTGACCGTCTTCTTGTTGGTAATGTTCTACATCTTCATTTATGATCTTGTACACTTCGAAGGGTGAGGCTTTGTGCAACTGTAAATTGCCCCAGCGGTGACCTGTAGTTCACGAGTTAAAGTCATGAAAGCAGCCTCTTTTTTTGTAGAAATGCAAAAATAAGGCTGTATGTAGGACTGAGCAGAATGGGTCCGAACCCGGAGTCCGGACCGAACCCGGACCGGTAAAACCGGACCGGACCGGTCCGGGTCACGTACGGTCCGGACCCCGGGCCATGCTTTTCCCCAAACTCCGGGTCCGGTCCGGTCCGGTTTAACTAGGTCCGGTCCGGGCTACGGATCACTCAAGTTGTGACCCAAATAATCCGGTCCATTCCGGACCGGTCCGGTCCGGTCCGGATATGGACCGGTGCTCAGTCCTAGCTGTATGTATAAATACGTCCACACCAAGTTCCCAACCTCTGTATAACCACCTAAGACTTGTACATGAGATTTAACCCTTTTTATACCACTGTAATATTCATGAGGACTCACTTCATCGCCTCATTTTTGTAGCCGAGGCATTTGTTGGGAAGGGAGACTTCAAGAAAAGGGTCTGGCCCCACGCCAAAGGCAGAGCTGGGATAAGAGTGAGACCAGAATGTAGGCTGACTGTTGTAGTCAGGGAAATAACCGCAGAGGAGGAAGCTGAGATTGCTAGGTTGAAGGTGCACAACTTCAAGAAACGTAATAAACGTGAAAGTCGTCTCGTACCTCATCAGCTCATCGAGAGCACTCCAGTATGGGATCGCAAAAACAAATCTCGAAGCCAGCAGGCAGGGCCAGCCACTTCATGATCAACAGAGAGACGCCAGCTTAGCCAAATATGTATTCAAGACAACAGTTTCATATTTTGTTAATGAACTGCTGTATGTTTGTGAGTTCCCTTTATCGGAGCAGCAGCGGCCCATAGTTGTTTTTTAGCAGTGGAACTTTCTTCAAATGTCGTTTCGTTCTAGTTCTAGCTTATAGGAGAGATACTACTCTTCTTGCTTTGTCCATCACTGTACTTTTGTTCTATTAGATCATAAAATACACGGAACAATTGTTTCCAGTTGATATGAGTTTCCTCTAATCTCAGATGTTGTCACTTGATTTCTTTTCCACCATCGGGGAAAAGTAAAGCAGATTTTTGAGAAAAAACGAACTGCATTATTTTGCAATTGCACATGACCTTCAAATGGCTCCGTTTAAGAGCATTAACATCAGTTTCCTTATAAAATATCACCTAAAACTTCCCCTAACTATCTCCCTATAAAATTTTTCACACGTATTCAGTAATGAAATAAAATCAGATTCCCTATTTTATACATAAAATTCAAAAATAATAAATCGGTTTGGAAAAAGTACACAGGAAATTTTTTTGGGGATCCCTAAATCTTGGCATGTGGAAAGAATTCCCTAAATTTTTCCTGCGGACCCATCAAATTTAGGGAATCTGCTGCACTACATTTTTTCACTTTTTCACGATTTTGTGCCAATATTTAGGCACAAAATCCATTTTAGGTAAGCTGATATGAATGCATGCTATAGAAATACCCATAGCTGGATGGAAAAATGATCAAACAGCGTAATTTTACAAAAGAATCAACAATGGTCAATGGTTCAAACTTGTTTAAAAAAATAATAAAAAAAAATAAAACGAAAGAGGACACAACTAAACAAACGATCTAGAACCAACTTCTGTGATAGAAAAAGCGGCGATCCTCCAAAACGTTCTATGTACAAATATCCAAATCTCTAAGCAAAATATGCAGTCTAAGGGTATTAGGCTGACTCCTATATATCAAGTTAATGATGTTAGCTTCCCACGGCAGACAAACTTAAAAGATATGATCTAGGCCATGGGACATCAGCTAGCTGCTAGCACATATACATCTACAAAAAATCCCCTTTACCTTTCCCCAATTCACTATCCATGTATTTGAAACCAGATATAAAAGAGAAGCACCAGTAAACATCAGTTTCTCTCACTGCCCGTCCAACTGATAGATTTATAGCAGTGTGGTGAAGAATTACACTCTCCTGTAGAAGAGAACATAGGCAGCTTGAGTCTTTATCCGATCCTCAGATACGGGGCTGACATGGCTGTCGTCAAACTCATACCATATGTGCCCATGCTGCAAAATAATAAATAATTTCATCAGGAACTATAAGGGCATATTTAATAGGGCACCTTAAACTCAATGTTTTCCTAAATTTTGGGCATATTTAATAGGGCACCTTAAACTCAATGTTTTCCTAAATTTTGGAAATGTCAAACTCAGAAGGAAAATGAAATAAAATCAGATTCCCTGAAATGTTGGGGTCCACAGCAAAGTCACACACTGAAGCAAACCCACGCCACGAAGGGCGAGGCGTAAAAAAAATTGGAGGAGAAGTTGTTAATGACCACAAGCTTATTTCGTGCTTTTATGCTAAACATAGCTACTCTCATTTTATTCAAAACAAAGAAGTACCCTAAAATTAGTATAGGAGTTGGAGTTAGGAACGATTTAAGGTGCTACAATGAATGATGATCTATAACATTACACTTGCTGGTATTGTATACAGGACCACTGAACAGTCAAGTAACCTACAACTCAAGTTTGTTGCATATAAGAGCAAAAGAGATCAGATCCTCCAAACTTGCACTATAGCAAACATAAACTCACACAATAAAGGTTTGATCAAGACAATCAAGTGAACACATTTTCCCATCATTGTGTGAAAATTATGTTCCTCTATATAATGATGTACCTGTTGCTTGATTTACCATGTTCCAGGGATGAAAAAATAAGACAACACACCCTACCTTTAAACTTTGCGTCAGCACAAAGACAAACAACCAACAAGAATTTATCTACTTACTTTGACGATCGCAGTATAATGACCACCGCCCAAGCCACCATAGTGATTACTCACAGCATATAATGAATATCGATGTGAAACCTTGTCATTCTTGGGAATTACATAGTTGGAGATATCAAAGTTATCCACAGGGAAGTCCACAAATGTATCTAGCTTATCTTTGAAAAAGCTATTATATGAAAACCTTTTCAAATGTATGACCAGCGTCTCAGGTAATCTCCACAAGTCCAACTTTTTGCTTGCCTGCCTGAACTCCTTGCACTTAGGACAGTACCTGAAACAAATTATTTCACATCAAATTAATAGCCAACTTCGAGACAACAGGAAGTAAAATTAATTGGGAAAAGGCATGTATGCCGATTTACACCCAAAATATAGCCTCTTGCATTTGATAAAACTATGAAAAATGAAGGGAAAAACACTGCCATGTTAAACTGGTGAAAAGAGAACAAAAAAGTGTTGGAAAAGTACCACATGTCATCTGGTCCAAGGGGCTCCTCTTTCAAGAAAGTTTCAACACATTTATATAATGAAACAGAATCTTGAGGAATTTGCTGCATGAATACAGGCTTATGCACTTCTGGCAACTGGCTAAAATAAGAAATATCGTACTCTTCAGTCATTTTCTCCTGCCAAGTAACTAGCACTTTAACAACAGGCTCTGTGGAGTTTGAAATATGCACTGGCTCTTCCATTTCAATCTTAATCTTTGGGAAACCCATGTCCAAATGGAATTCAAAGTCACTTTCATTATCCAAATTGTTTTGTGACTGTTTTTCCATGTTTGTGATACCATTCTCATCAAATACAGGGTCACCCACAATATCCTCATTAGGGGCAGTCGTCACTGACGCATCATCGTCACTATTCAAGAACTCCTCTTTAGGCATGTAATACGGATTTAGTACCTTAAGGAACACTTCATGTATCTCGGATCCTTTGGGAAAATCAGGAACCCATGCCATCAAAGGAGCAGCAAACTTCCTGAAAGATGTGTAAGGATGAATAAATGACCAACAAAAGTGATAATCATCATAAAGCATAACTAGCGGGAATCAGTTTAGAGGTAACCAACAAACTGATAGTAGAAAAACAGTAGATGATCAATTTGATGGGTTAAGCCATTATTCTTGATGGGTTAATTCATGATCAACAACATTCAACTTCAACATAAAAGAAGTTGAACAGCAATGAGAAACAAATGTCTCATGTACAGCTTTGTATCTCAATTATGTGTGTGTGGGGGAACTGGGCTCTATCCAATAAATCCCGTAGTTCGATCCCTTTAATTAGACTTTTATGCAAGCGCCACAGTTTGGAATGTGTTGTCGTAACTCTGTAGTAAATGTATGATCGTGCTAGGCAATATATTTCCAGTCATAAAATTTCAAATGTTTGCTTTGACAGCTTGCATTTCACACAGAACAAAGTAATAAAAACAAAATTTTAGGTGCTGCATATGATTGGACGTCATCACTCATCATGGTCACCATATTGTATAGCCAGTAATCATGTTCACCATATTGTATAGCCAGTAAATGGATGATAGTGTGGACCTCACTGTTACTCTAAAGAATATTCCAATTACATATGAACGCCAAGAACTTGGTGATTGCATAATAGAATTAAACATCAATACCTGTTATGACAACTAGCAAGCATACACTCACATTAAATCCCAGGCAATTGTAAGTAATTCCTACTGTCTGTTTTAGATAAAACAATATTTTCACAATGTCTGCTACATGATTTAGAGAGGGAACTACTTACTTCTGCTCCCTTTGATGTATAAATGCAACCAAACGAGATCCACTAACATATTTTGGGAGTCTGTAGGCAACAAGTACATCAGCATCTCTGATTAGATCCAATGCATCATTAGGATCCACCATAAGCTGGAAGATGGAATTATTGAATATCTGCATATGGGCAATGAAGTAATGAGCACATGCACTTGCCTTTCAATCACAGAAGGCTCATTAAATAACTAAATTCTGTAACACCCAGTGCTTCCAGACTCGATAAATAGCCTAAAGTCAATGTAGGAATGAGGTTATATATTGAGTGATATCCAGGACCTCTAAGGTTAGTAGCACGAAAAAATCCTGACGTGCCCAATAACAAGAAAAAGGAAAACAAATGCCTATATAGGTGCACATAAGTCAAATCAGCTTAATGTCAGACAGCACAGGCTAAACAAGCTTCTAACTATGTAGCAGAGCTGATCTCTCACAAGAATTGTGTGACCAGTGACCATTATGTACACTAAATCATTTAAAAGAAATCAGTTAGGTAGGAAAATAAACAAAAAATATGATTCTTAATTAAAGACATATAGTACAGATACCTCGGCAATTACTAGCATCTCATCATCTCTCAATGAACAGGCTTGAGCCAGGGCTGCGTCAAGATCCTTCAGGGTCCCATTGGTGGACACTTTGACCGTAAGAGTGAGTGGTAATGTAGAAGAACCATCACAGCATAGGACTGTCAAAGTCATTGTCCGGAGTTTTGATGAAGGAAGTGGCAATGATAAGTACATAAATGGATCAAATTTTACGGACAACTTCCTGCAAACTGGGCATAGGAGCGTGGAACGGTATTGTCCCTGTAATGTAAAAAAAATCAGACAGAATTCACCGTATCAACTCAATTTAGTGATAAACACACATTTAAAGCGAAGAAAAAACATAATCTACAATATAGCATTCACGTGCAGCTTCATCTGCATGGATATGTGTAGCTCAGAAAATTGAATACACAAATAATTACACAGGCAGTACTGATTGTAGATGAAGGGTGACATAGAGAAGGAAGAATACTTGACACAAATCCACTATGATGGAATCGTTCCGAGATAAATGGTTTTCCCAGTACTCATCTGCCAAATCTTCATCTAGACGGCCATCATCATCTTCCGTCTCGGTGTAAGGTTTGCTTCTCACACGATTGAGATCTTCATGGAGTCCATCCAACAAATATGCAAGAAACTCCTACAAAACAAAGAGAATGTATAGATATTAATGACACTTTCCAAGATAGAAATGATTGAGAAATATTTAACATGTAAGATTCTTACTTGGGAATCATGCTGATTGTAACCACTAAATTGCAGGGCGAAGCTGGAAATAGTGGACTTGAATAAATTTGGGTATACTGACATGTCCCCAGAAGCCCACAACTTTCTTAATAAGTCCCCAAAAGCTATAGCAAGCTTCCCCTGGCAATTACCCCCAAAAGGATCAAGTTAAAAGACTGAAAGAGGGTATGAGAAAAGGAAAAGGGCCTCTTTAAAAGAGAAAATTAACAAAACTATAAAGCCAGGTATTAAGTATCCTGAGCAAAACCTACAAATCAGCAACCAGTATAGGTAAGACTGATCTCTAATCAGGCGAACATAAAATGCATGGGGCACAAACATACATTCATTCCCAGTGGATTTTCAAAGTTCAGGTCTTTTCTGAAGTTCCCAAGAAAATAATCAGCAAGCTTAGGTGTATGCACCAAACATTGTAAGGCTGAGTTCATGAAACAAGTATTTCCAAGATTATACAATCCAGTTAAACCCAGAGCACATGGGCCGTAATAGCCACTGCCACTTGGAAATGACGACTCCATTGCAGGAAACAAGTTCACTTCATTCATGCAGCCATTCATCCTAGATGAAGAACTAGACGGGGGCACATCAACCACGGGCTGATCCACTACGACATGCCCGTTCCTCAGTCCTTCTTCCTTGATTGAGCAAGACAAGCCATAGATTTGCAACTCCAAGAGAATCTGCATGAGAAAATAACACCCATATATCCTTGTATAGATACTTATATAGATAGATAGATAGATAGATAGATAGATAGATAGATAGGTAGATACACTATTAAGAAACAATACTAAAAAAGGGTGGTAGGCAATAAAGATGCACAATAGATATGCATTACACCTGAAGCTCAAATGTGAAAACTTACAATTTTAAAAGTCCTTTATCAAGTAAGAGAAGGGTCCACAAATGCTGCACAAACTATTTCATATAATACTGTTTTTTAAATCAACACCAGGAGTATCAGACTATCAGCTGACTCTTTCTCCACGCCATCTTATTAAAAATTTCCGATATTTGAGTTCAACACCGAAGTTGATAAACTGATTAAAATTTTGTTCGTCGTAACCATTTCTGAGCTTAATAAGCACAAAAGTGCCTCAATGGCATTTTAAACTAAAGCTATGTTGGGCACTGCTAATGCCTATGTACTCTTTTTATTAAGTTTATAAATTGGCTGATTCCAAAAAAAAAAAAACTAAAGTTATGTTATTTCTTTCTCCAAATATATACAGAGAAGCAAGGGAGGACCTGCATCTTTCTTCCTCTTACAGAAATGAACACATCTCAAAACAAATTTCGACACCGTTATACCAGCATTCACAAATTCCTTTTTTGTGCATTAATAAGATCATAATTAACCTCTACCTCATATTCTTGAGAAGTTGATTCATATACAGTTGTGGCTTCACTTTAGCTACAACTCACTATCTCTGCGACCACTAAAATCTCTACTAATTTCATCTTATTCTGGTACAACTTAAGGCTTCTAATTCTACAAAAGTATCAGAAAAGGTCCATAAAACAAGAAATCATAGTAATACATACTCTCCTAAAGCTCGGCGCTCCTCTATAGTTATTCTGTGAGAAATAAACAATTCGATGATAATAATTTGCGAATTGTGCACTGACCTCCTCATTTAGTTTACCCGATTCCATATATTGGTTCTTGTCATCAAAAAATACTTGCTGTGTCTGCCCTGAGAAGTCCCATATTTGCAACTGTACAAATGTTGAAAATAGGGTGTGACCATCAATGAAAACACATTCACAATGTTTGTAACCTTGGTTTCTTTTATATTGCTCACCGTCCTGCAATTGGAACAGAATATTCTGTATGCAGAGTTGAAAGCTCCAAGTGCATTGTCCTTCAATTTAAGAAATGGCATATTATGACAGGAAAATTTAATAGAAATCTTGAAGTAGTACGTTTAGCATCCATAGATAATTGAGATACAGAATTAAACCAGACATGCCCAAATGAAAGGAGCAAAAGCCATACACAAACCTTTTCCTTAATCTTTATGACCAATAGATTAGTTTCCAGCACATACACAAGCCTGATCTTTAACGAGAATAAGTCATGTCCACTATTCTCAGTACTCAAATTCCCCAGATTCTTATTGTCATAATGCCTACAACAAAAGGTGAAAAGGTCAACGTCTAATAAACAAACTGAATGGTTCATCCTCAGCTGTTAACAAATTTCCAGATCCATACCAAAGCCCCAAAGGCTGCCACTAACTCCCCTGGATGTACACATAATGTTTAAAATCATGCACCCGAAATCCAATAAAGCAAACAGCAGACAAGCCAACACTTTGCCACATAGCGAGTGCAGACCAAAAACATATATAGACCGAAAAACAGTTTGAGAGAAATTCATGAAGGTGCATAGTCAAGAGGGATTAAGATCACATATATCTAACCTGAGTTTACTGTTAAACGCCAAAATGCTTTTATTTTGAAATTCTTTTTGCAGATTCCGATGGTCTACATTCAGTTATTCACTACACATCATAGGGTTTGGGAGCCATCCAGGACACAAAATATTGCATACGGTTAAAGATCTCTGCTCAAGCTAAATACAAAAGTCCTTGCAGCTTTAAGTATATACGCATTCAACATAGTTTAGCCATTTCATTCACTGTCAAATACATAACATCCTAAGGATACACAGACTATCTTTCCAACAACACCAAGTGGTAAAACAGCTCGCAACTCCGATCATCTACATTTTTTCACTACCATATGAGTCATGTAACCAGCCAACCAGGACTCAAGATTCTGAAACTGAATACAGGACCAATTAATTTAAAGAGATCGCAGAAGATTGAACTCAACAAAAAAGAGAAATTAACTAAACAGAGATATTAGCTAGACCATTTCAATGCAGTCAGGAACATCCACTCCGTAACCAATGCCAAATCTCCCCCAGCCGAAACCCAGTCATCTTCCACTTCTTTAACCCGCCCACTAACCCCAACCTCCCCTTCCGTTCTCATATCCAAAACAATCTCCGACTCTCCGAAATCAACCGTATCCATCACATTCCCACGGCCGAAATCTCCATTCAATCGCACAGCCGTACCATACATAACTCCATTTTCTAAAACCCTACCAGAACCCATCACCGCTTTCTCCCACCATCTGCAATTAAGCAAGAACAACCGAATTAACAATTGGTCAACTGGCAACTAATTAAACTCAATCCCTAACACAAAAAGCATTTTAGCTAACCTGAAAGGCACTAGGAATAAGGACTCTCCAGGGTCGGAGAAGGAGGTTGAGAGGCCGAAGGAGTGATCAGAAAGGAGGTTTGGGGGCGAGGAGGAAACGAAGTCGTTGGCTTCGCCGTCGATCGAGGGGAAGGAGACGTAGTCCATGAAGAGGCGGAGGGATTTGGAGAGGAGACGGCGGAGGAGATGGGAGAGAGTGTGGTGGAGGTGGAGGCTGAGTCTGGAAAGGGTGGTCGCGATACGATGTCGTTTTGAGTTTGGACTCATCTAAAATTTGAAGTAATTCTCATCCGGTCGGGTTATCCCCAATTCGCAATTTTGATTGATTTGGTTTTATTATTATTACTTGATTGATTGTTGAGTGTCCTGGAGTAATTTCAAGAGGTATGGTATGAGTGAACATATTAGTAGTAATTGAACATTAAGTGCATTTATTGATATCATTATTGTTAATTTATTCTTTGAACATTAAATTATTTACTTAGGCTCTGTTATTTTCAACTGAGATTTTCGGAACTGAACTGAACTGAACTGATCTGAACTGAACTGAACTGAACTGAAGTGAAGTACAAATTTGAACTAACCAAACCTGAACTGAACTGAACTGAACTGAATGGAACTGAACTTAAGTTGAAAAGAACAGAGCCTTACTCTTTTTAAAAAAAAATTAAAGTGAATTTTTTTGAACTGGATTGAATTAAATGGATCTAAATTGAACTGAACTAAATTCAAGTAAGAATATTCTAAAAAAAATAAATTCAAGTAAAAAACTTTATATTACGTATGTAGACGCTCAGAAAATCTACAATTGAATTTCGTTAGATCGTGCGGGCACCGACGACCTGCAAGGTAACAAAAGCGCACTAGAACGTAAGATTCCAAAGGGAGCACCGGTGTGGTGTCGACCGTATGGACTCCGACGCTCAAGTTAGTAATCTGATAAAGTGTGAGATAAACGAAAATAGCGAAAAGTAAATAGATGAGAGTCGGTTTGGCCCTAATCTCTGCGAGCTTGGGAGATAATGGATCAATCGTGAGGGTGAGGGTTCCAGTACTCCTTGAGCTATCAGAGGTTGAGCAAGGTCCTATGGATGAACTCGAGGCCGTTGAGTAAAACTAAGCGGTCGGAGTCGTGAAT
>JAYMSL010002649.1:0-13860 GCA_036897195.1 Plantago coronopus | reverse complement strand
AATTGATGAAGCGGGTATTGCAGCTGGGAGGGAGATCTGTGTTCTTGGAAACATGCAGACACTGTCAGATATACATAATTTCAAGCTTTCCGAGGAGGTGATTAAAAGAATTCCGAACCTGAAGAAATTGAAAATCACCTACAAGAAAGCCTCTGAAAAAGAAGTGGAGTGGCCATGTTACTGTCTTGATAATCTTTTCAAGCTATGTAAACTTGAATCACTGAGGTTCACAACATCCGATGCGAACATTTCTATGATTCAGATATCCTTCCCGCAAACACTCAAAAGTTTAACATTGGATGGATGTATGTTTCCTTGGGAGGAGATGACAATTGTGGGTTCGTTGCCAAATCTTGAAGTGCTCCGGCTTCATAATGATGCTTTCTTTGGTAGAGAGTGGAGACCAGTTGAAGGCGAATTTCGCAGACTGAAAGCCTTACATCTGCGTCATATATCTTTGGAATGCTGGGAAGCTGAGAGCGCCCATTTCCCAAGACTTGAGAGACTGATATTATATGATGTCTGGAGAATGAAGGAAATTCCTCTCTCCATTGGAGATATAGGAACACTTCAGTTTATCTCTACTGAACTTTGCAGCAATTCGCTTATTCAATCTGCAGGCCTACTTCTGGAAGAACAAGAAAGCATGGGAAACACCAGCATTATTCTTCATAAGCCCATGTATAAAAGTTTCTAATTTAATCTCTTCTTTTCCTTGAATATGAATCATGCATATATGTTATAGAAATATAAAGGTTTTCTAACCATTTTCTCGTCAATGTACGTTTTGATAGGAAAGAGATAATGGAATGGCTCCCCTTCATCTTGCACTTGAAGCTGCAGCCAGACAGTCTATTACAGGTACATAACCTGGAGTATGACCTCCGCCAGCTGTACGCCTTCCTTAATTACACCAACAAAAATGAGAAGAAGGACAAGAGGCTGAAGGAATTGATCACACAGATACAAGATGTGGTTGGTGATGCAAAGAACGTCGTCTATTTAATGCGGAAACAGATTACTGAGAAAAGGCCTCTGAGTTACTCTTATGACAGGCGGTTCTATTTGCTCGTTGAAGAAATTGGGGACCTCAGTGTTTAGGTCCAACGCATACTTATCAGAGGCTTGGAGGATGAGGGATTGACTCAATTGAGATGTGTGCAAGAAATATTTACTATATATGTTGTTGGCTTGTAGCAATATATAACTTGTCTGATATGTTATACATTTCTTTGACTGAATCTAGAATCATATGTTGTACAAAATTCCTGGGAATCTCTATAGCACCATCAAAGATGTCAAGCATTCCAGTTCCAGCATCCAATGCATATTCCGAGACTTTGCACGCCTCACTGTCTTAGAAGAGGAATGTCTTGAAGAGAATGAGGTATCAAAATTTTAGAGAACCATGTTTTGGCAGTTTTGTTTCTTCTTAGGATTTCTGATTTTGAGTTTTAACTCGTATTGATAGTGTACGTACCTATCTGTTTTGGAATATTACTTGTTAGATTTTCTGTTTATGATTCTTTGCTTCTGTACATAGAAAATAATGTCATAATACTAACAATGTAAGGGGATTTTTCACAGTTCTGCTTCTGGTATTTTTTCACTTGTCCTCGTGACGACAGAAATTTGATTGTTCGCTTTGCTGCTTTAGCCTCTCGTTTGTTGTGTTCGATTCATAATAATATGTTGCTTGGAATTTGATTTCTGTCTTGGAGATTTTGTCCATTGTTAAATTATACAATGTTCTTGCTTTCCAATATATTTGAAGTTTGTATTTCCTTCAATAAACTAGGTGCATTACAGTGTTGGATTTAGCCTAATGAAAACATCAATTTCTCAATTTGCAGCAAGGGCTCCAAGATTCTAGCAACCAAAGCCCTCTAGGCGTATGAAACTGATCGAATTTATCTGATGCCAAAATGGTATGTTGAGCTTGTTCATACTTCACATCATTTGCATTAGCAGTGTTTTCTAAATAAAGATGTGTGTTTTATTTCATGCATCCTCTGACTATGTTTCTATAACCACTTCCATAAACTGTTGCTGTGAAATTGCTCTACCTTTCATGCATCCTCTGACTATGTTTCTATAACCACTTCCATAAACTGTTGCTGTGAAATTGCTCTACCTTTCATTCAGTATCGATGGTGATTTTTACAATGGTTAAAGTTCTTGTAATCGTGCAATTTTAAAGAACAACCAAAGCGAGATCTGAGTAGCTTGCTACCATACAACTACAAGAATCTATGCGTATTTCAGTTAGTACTTCAGAAAGAATGCTAAAAGTCGCGTTGATTCATGTTGTTCCCTTCTCGGTTACTTCTACCCATTTTCTGCTATCGGAATGGCAATTATACGCAGAGCGAGCGTACAAACACATGATCAACAGGAACATACAAACGCCCTTCATCAGTCCACCTAGCTGACATTAAAAACCAGCAACTCTCATAACTGTTTCTTTGACATTTTCTGGGGAAAGAGTTGAGAGCCATTATCCCCAATGCATTCATGTTTTATAAACATTTGATCTAGTCAGTGCAAGGCTGTCGATGAAACAGCTTAGTCCGAAAGCACATCTTTGGTTCTTAACTCCATGTTCAGAATCAAATAGATAATACTCAATAATGTCTCTAATCATACAATAATGTATATCTATAAATTTAGACCCACATAACAGCAACTACCTGCAGGTTGAAGTCTTCTTTATATCCATATATCGAGCTTCAAACGTGTTCGGTGATGGCGTGATGTATGCTTCTGTTCGTTGTTGTATAGGCCAGGATGGTCAGAAAAAAGCCCTGATGTGTAGCATTCATTGCAGAGGTAAAATCCTCCTTTCCCACACACAATCTTTGCATTTGTATGTAAGACCAACGACCGGGACCATCGCACAGTAATCGCATACTTATTCCAGGGAGTACGTAGAGTTCTCCTGTGTATATATGCCAAATAACAAAGGATACATTAGAGTTGTATAATGAAAGAGGGCAAAAATGAAAACAGAACTGGTACAGCTAAACCTTGGTAAATGGAATTCCTGTGGATTCCTTTTGACCCTGCTGAGGATATAGAAGATGTGTAAAAATTGATATCAATGTATGTACCTGGTCGAACTCGAATCCTTCTGATCCCGGAATTCCAAACTGGTGCTCTGAGGTATGCTCAAAAAAGAGGTCTGATGTGTAGCATTCTTCACAGAGGTCAAAGTCCGCACAATCTTTGCATTTGAATCTACAACCAACGATCGGGTCCATTTCACAACCATCACAGATAACTCTATGTGCATGGTCCATCTGAGTGAAACAATGGAAAGAAGAAACAATACACATTCTTTAACACCTTATATAGAAGTTCACTTTAAATGTCAAGCATGTTCATATACTAGTAACGCAGCTCTTATAAGATATACGGAGCTCAGATCTTTGTTCATGGCGGAGAACAGCTCGAGCTCCAATATAGAGCCATAGAGCTACATATTATCAGGGTCGGCCCAAAAATTGTGGGTCCTATACCGAGTTTTGGAAATGCCTAAAAAAGCACAAATAAGAGAAGTCTGCCAGAACAAATGCAAACCTCATTTCCTTCAGGAAGTCCACCACTGGATCCGGCCCTGGAATTGTTGACGGACGGCTCCACACGTTCTTTTTCTGGATGATCCTAATATGATCAGACATAGACATCACTTAGAACTTGTGTAACTTCCTCACTTAAATATCAATCTAGTATGAATAAATTCAAATATTAACCAAGAGGGAAAGTGAAAATTCTCCAAATGTGTACTAAAATACCTTCATATGTTGGTTTATCATCTGCCTCATCCGGCAGGTGAAGCCCTCATCATCCAGGAAACCCTCATCATACATGATCTCTTCGATAATACTTAACGGATGATCTTTGTTCACATACAATTCCTGAATACATACGTTTCAATATAAGAACATCAATAATGACTATAAATGTTATGGATCAACAAAGCGTAGAATGTATGTTCGCAATTTTTCTCATATAGTACGTGACTACGTGTACCTGATCATCATAATTTTCGTATGTAAGGAGTATGCTTTGAATCTTGACACTGAGATGTTCTACTTCTTTTACCACAGAAACGAACCTTGGCAATGAACGATCATCGAGCTCGCCACTGTCTAGCTGATTTAGGATTGTCAAGACAATGTCAACATAGTCGTACACTACGTCTTGTATCTCTTTCGCCAACTCCTTGAGCGTCTCGTGGCTCTGCTTCCTGGCTGTGTATGTGATAAAATAGCACAATTCGCGGAGCTGCTCCTCGAACTTCTCTGCCGTTATTAGATCCATGCCATTGGATGCATCACTGCTGGAACTCAACAAATTAAATATTTTGTTGTGATCTGCTTCATGGAAAGAGTTCCTGCGCAATGTGCAATAACCTTGTTGAGGAAGCTGCAGGGCGAATTCATATAATATTTCGTATGCAAAATATAACAAAGAACAGGAATATATATAACTGACCTTTTCAACTCAACATGAATGCTATCATTATCCATTTCTGCTAGCTCCTCCATTAGTCTTTCCACCGAGGAGTACACAGAAAAACGACAATGCTCTATCGAGATAAACTGAAGAGTGTCTATATTTCCAATGTCTGCAGGAATTTCCTTCAGTCTCCATACGTTATACAAAATGAGCCTCTCTAGTATCGGGAAGTGGTTGCTATCAGCTTCCCATTGCTGCAGAGACATGCTGCGCAGATGCAACACTTTCAGTCGACAAAATTCACCCTCAATTGGTCTCCACGCCCCACCACAAAAGGCATCATTCTGCAGCCGGAGTACTTCAAGATTCTGCAAAGTACCCAACACTGAAATCTCCTCCCAAGGAAGTTTACAGCCATCTAAAGTCAACTTTCTCAGTGATTGCGGGAAAGATATATCTGCTGGAGAAATCATTTCACACACACTGAAACTCAATGATTCAAGTCTACAGAGGCGGGCGAGATTATGAAGACAGTAATGTTTCCATCCAACAGTAGTGTCAGGCGCTTGCGCATAAGTCATCTTCAATTTCTTAAGGTTTGGAATTCTTTTGAGCACCTCTTCACTGAGCTTGAAAGAGTGTACATCCCCAAGTGTCTGCATGTGTTCGAGAACACAACGTTCTGTATCAATAACAACTTGTGGATCTGGTAAGACAACTTGTTTGATGTCTAGATGCCTCAGCAGTGACATCTCCCATATTTCAGGTGGTAGAAAGATTGGCCCAGCCACTGCGTTCTCCTCAATCATGAGAGTATGTAGATTCTGGAACATGGATATTCTAGCAAGGAATGCTTCAATGTATTCAGATGCTCTTTCCAGTGAAACCCTCGACCTGGAAATAATCGAACGTATACACATATACACACTGGCTGCAGAAGCTTGGCGTGTTGCAATAAGCAATGTCAGAAGAATAGTAAGTATCGCAATGGATGCATTAGATCTTGAAAAACGAAGAAGGCGTAGGCGGAATTTCCACAGATCCTCAATACGGCCGACTTTCCACGTGTCAGAACTTAAGTTGAAATAATTGTATCTCCGGAAGAGCTTTTCTCCCACCTTGTTAAGAGTTCGATTGGTCTGGAATTTCTCCTCCAAGAATTGAAATTGATGTTCATGTGCTTTCCTTATGCAAAGATCTTGTAGAAGATCATGAATTCGGCAACATTTTATTTTTCCAGTTGACCCTCGCGTGCTAACTGAAATCAGATTTCTTTCCACAAGATCAGTTAGGTACTCGAATGCCGTATCTTCTAAGCATTGATCTCTATTTGGTTTGATAAGACCCTCTGCAACCCAAAGATGTAATTGCTCAGAAACTCGGAACTCAGAACTCTTTTGGGAAATTCCCAACTGAAGGAGACATGGTTTGAGATGTATGGCAAGGTTATCATAGCTCAGTGATAGTATAGCTAGACACGGAGAATCATTGTCGGAAACTAGGATTGACCTTAAAGATCCTGCTACATCTTCCCAAGATTCCTCTGTCCTGTTACACTTTGCAAGATACCCCGCAATCACTACAATTGCTAAGGGCAGTCCTTGGCAACTTACTGCTATTCTCCTCCCAACATCCTCCAATGCAGATGGACACTCATCTTCGGCAAACACCTTCCTTTCTAGTAGGTTCCAACTTTCAGCTTCATCTAAATACTCCAACTTATATGGGTCGCATGTCCCAACACGAAAAGCAACGTCTAGCAGCCGAGTAGTTAAAATGATACAGCTTCCATGATCAGTTTTCGGGAAGAATCTTCCTATTGCATCCCAAAGCTCAATACTCCAAATGTCGTCCAATACTATGAGATAACGTCTACCAAATAGAGCCTTATACAAATCGTCCCCTAATTTATTGTTGATAAGGCTTTCGAGAATCTCAAGGCCAAGCAGAGAACTTACATGAGTGTCATCAACAATGTCAAGATCATGCAAGAAATGTGAAAGAATCTCATGCACCTTGAATGACTGAGATATTGTAATCCAGAGACGGATTTGAAAATGTTCCTTGACAAGCTGCTCATTGTAAACATTTTGGGCGAGAGTAGTTTTACCTATACCTCCCATTCCGACAATAGGAAGTATCTGGAGACTTGATTCATCACCTGTAATCTGGTCCATGACAGCGAGCAAGTGTTGCTCAAATCCAACCATAATACTGTTTTCGTCGTGTCTTGATGGGCCTGCGGTATGAACTTGACTTGATGAGCCTGCCTTATGAACATTACTTGATGGACCTACCGTATGAACTTGATTTGATGGGCCTGCCGTATGAACTTGACTTGATTGTCCTGCCGTATAATTTTGACTTGTTGGGCCTGCATTATGAACATGACTTGATGGATCTGCAGTATGAACTTGATTTGATGGGCCTTCCGTATGAACATAACTTGATGGGCCTGCAGTATGAACATGACTTGATGTGCTTGCGGTAAGAACATCACTTGACGGGGTTGCGGTATGAACTTGACTTGACTGGCCTGCAGTATTGAACATTACTTGTAGTTGAGCTAAACAATTAAAAAAGGATTACAAGCTGGTACCCTTACGAATAACACTTTCAAAAAAGGCCAAATAATATTATTTCTCTCACTAGAATTTGCTCTCCCTTCTCTCTAACTTTCCTATTTCCCCTTTTTTCCCAACCCTTATTTCCTTCACTGTTGATGCCGGAATCCTAGCCCCAACCAAGATTCCAATCAGGTGGCCTCACGCCACCTGTGTCTTCATCCCCTCATTTGCCTATCATGAATTCTAACCTAAGCCTTGTCCCGACTAACCCTCCGACCAATGTCTATCCCGCCTCTCAACCCACCCTTCCGCCGGATCTCCCGGTTCACCAAGACCCAACTCGCTCGGCCATTCTAACACCGACAAGAGACCCCTCTGGCTCGCTTAGGAATTACGCCGATGCGGCGACGGTTCCAGTGGCACCTCAAGCTCAAAACGCTGGTAAAAAACCCAATCCCCAATCTTTCTTTGACGGTGCAAGAGCAGACAGACGTATCGTTCAAAAGAAACCTGCAGTCTATAAAGAAGGTGTTCCTGTTGTGAGCTTCTCTGGACCAGAAGTCAAGGCTTTAGCAGCCCCCTTTGCCTTCACTCTTATTGGCAAATTCTCCTTCGGAGTTCCGGACTTTGCCCTTGTTGCCCCAGCTCTCAAGGAGCTAAACCTCAAAGGTAGGTTTTTTACCAGTCTACTGGATTTTAGGCATATTGTCATTAGGCTGTTCCTTGAAGAGGATTTTACCAATCTGTGGCTAAAAGGCCAAATAAATATTGGTGCTATCCCTATGAGAATCCTCAAGTGGACACCCAGTTTCTCACCTTCGGTTGAATCCCCAATTGTCCCGGTCTGGTTAACTCTGAAGAAAATCCCTATTCTCCTGTTCTATTCAGAGGCTTTATTTGAACTAGTAAAACCCCTGGGAACTCCACTTAGAGTGGATCTACACACTGCAAATCTGTCTAGATTCGATAGAGCTAAGGTTTGTGTAGAGCTGGATGTTTCTAAAAGTCTACCAGATTTCATCATGGTTGATTTAGATGGAACGATGTTTAAAATTAAAGTTGTCTATGAAGATATCCCTAAATACTGTTCTTTCTGCCAAAAACTGGGACATTTAGAGGATAGATGTTTTGTAAAAGATCCTGCGAAGAAAAAAGGGAGAAATGAAGAAGAGGAAGTAGAAAAAGATGCTAGAGAAATCTTAAATGAAAAAAGAAACATTCAAACCAATGCTAATGAAGCAAGGAATACCAGAAACAATCAATCAGTAGATGAAGATGGCTTCACATTAGTGACAGGCAGGGGCAGGAACAGACAAAATGGTCCCAACAGGAATCAGCAAATCAACAGGGAAAATGAGCCCTCTGGCTCAGCAGCAGGTAATGAGAGGATTGTTAATCCATCAAACATTACACTTTCAAATGTGAATGATCTCCAGGAGGGAAGAAGGTCTTATATCCTCCCATTGCTACCACCTGAGGAAAGAAGGGGTCTTGGTCCTATTCAAGCGGCTCAGCTACAAGAAGAATTGAGACAACAACAAATTGCTCAACAACAAGAAAGGGAAAGAGAAGCAGCCTCACTAAGAAGACCAATTGATCAATCCAATGATCCCCTTAGAGATCAATTGGAAGAGGAAGAATTTCAACCTGTCCAAGCAACTCCAGAGGAATTAATGCCACCTTCTAAATTCTTTAGAACGGGAGATGAGCCAGATTCCCAAGATGAAGAGGAACAGATGGATGAAGAAATTGAAGCAGAAACTCATCAAAATCGCAGGGAAGTCATTGAGAACTTAAATGCAAACATGTTACCAACAGGTGTTAACCATACCACTGATTTCCTTCATGGCAATATTTTGCAGAATAATCGACGAAGATCCTTGGGAGATGTCCCTTTGACAGGCTCCAACAACCATTTTGAGGAGGCTCTTGATGAAGAGGACCATAATACATCCCACCAGGAACCTATTCTTATGGTGACAGTCCCCAGTACACAAGAATCACCATCTCAGGACAAAGGAAAGAAGAAGAAAAAGAAAAAAAAAGGAAAGAAAACCAATGATGGAGAGCAATCTGGAACCCAAAGAAGGTCAGCTAGGACCAATGCAGGCACCAGACGCACCTTCGACCTATGAAGATCACATTTTGGAATGCTAGAGGAGTAGGTAATAAAAAAACTCAACAGCACATTTGGCTGATGAAAAATTCTCTTAATTTAGATTTTCTGGCTATTTTAGAACCTATGATTCCTGTAGATAACTTTTTATTTTGCACTAAATTTAAATTTCAAAAATGCCTCGCTAATGTGACAAATAAAATCTGGTTTTGTTACACTGATCAGTATGAAGTGGAAATTATGGTTGACCATGCTCAGTTTTTGCACTTGAAAATATCCAGCTCTTCTTTTGAAAAATCTTGCTATGTTACAGTGGTCTATGCCAAATGTACTAGGCGAGAGAGAGAGGATTTATGGAATGGATTACAACTGCTAAACTGTAATAGTGAGCCTTGGATTGTAGGAGGAGACTTCAACACTATCTCTATGTCCTCAGAAAGGCAGGGAGGAACTAGTCCTGATCTGTATGCTATATCAGATTTTAATAACTGCATATCCAACTGCTACTTGCATGATATTGGCTTTTCAGGTGCCCCATTCACGTGGTTTGGTAGGAACATAGCCCAAAGACTGGATAGAGTCCTCTTTAATCAAAAGTGGCTTGACACTTTCAAAAGTAACCAGGTCTCTCATGAACTTAGGAGATTTTCGGATCACTGTCCTGTGTTACTAATTTTTTACAAAGAAAATGAAAAAAAGAAATCCAGTTTCAGGTTTCAAAACATGTGGTTTCAGCACCCCGAGCTAAAAAATACTATCAGCTCCAACTGGTCTCACCCAACTTTTAATGAAACAGGCCTAAAAATCCTTGCTGAAAAGCTCCATAGGCTTAAGCAACACCTTGGATGGTGGAATAGGAAAAAGTTTGGCAATGTTTTTCAAAAGCTGAAAGAAAAAGAAGCAGAAGTGAGTAAAGCTGAAATTGAGTGGATTAATTCCAGTGATATCTTACATTTGGCTAACTTTCAAAATCTGTCAAAAGAGCTTGATATTTTGCTAGATCAGGAGGAGAGCTATTGGAAGCAGAAAGCTAAGGCAAAGTGGAACTTGGAAGGAGAAAGAAACACCAAGCTGTTCCATAACATGGTGCAAAGAAAAAGAAAAAAGCTGAGCATACACACCATTAAAGAGGAGGGGAGTTTAATCTCTGACCCTAAACTGTTGGTTCAATCAGCTCTAAATCATTTTGAAACACAACTTTGTGGCACTAGTTCAATTTCTCAACCTGAACTGATTCATCTTATTTCTCCAAAGGTTACTCATGAAATGAACTCAATGCTATGCAGGTTACCAAGTGGAGAAGAGATTGAAAGGGCTGTCAAATCACTTAATAGAGATGCATCCCCAGGACCTGATGGATTCACTGCTGCATTTTTCATTGAATGCTGGAGCATTATAAAAGAGGATGTGATAAGAGCAGTTCAAGAATTTTTTGAGGGAGGTATGTTGCCATTAAGCTTCTGTTGTACTAACATTGTGCTCCTTCCCAAAAAAGAAAAACCTGAAGGTTGGGGAGATTATAGACCTGTTAGCATGTGTAATAACACTCTGAAAATCATCACCAAGCTTATGAATGACAGACTTGCTCCTATTCTTCCAAGTCTCATCTCAGAAAACCAAAGTGGTTTTGTTCAGGGTAGAGCTATCTCAGAAAATATCCTTCTTGCCCAAGAACTTGTTAATTCAATTGATAATAAAACCAGAGGGTCTAACATCATTCTTAAACTTGACATGATGAAAGCCTATGATAGGCTTGAATGGAGCTTTCTCATTAAAATGCTTCAAGCTAATGGTTTCTCCAACCAATGGATTAGCCTGGTTTTTCAAAGTCTCAATAACTGTCATTACAGTTTCATCATAAATGGTGAATCCCATGGTTTCATTAGGTCTGAGAGAGGTCTCAGGCAAGGGGATCCTCTATCCCCAGCCTTGTTCATTCTAGCTAGTGAATATCTGTCCAAAGGCCTGAACAATCTGTTTGCCCAAAATCCTGAAATGAATTTCAACAGTAGAAGGGGTCTGAAGGTTAATCACCTTGCCTTTGCTGATGACTGCATTATCTTCAGTAGTGGACTCAAATCCACTCTTCAAAAGCTGACTAGGTTCTTAAGGCACTATGAAAATGCTTCAGGTCAAAAAATTAATTTGTTAAAAAGCCAAGTCTATCCTGGGAAAAGAGCCAATCTTCAAATCATCAGGAACTGCTCTAATTTTACCATCCATTCCCTCCCTCTCACATACCTAGGAGCTCCACTGGCCAAAGGTAAGAGAAAAATAGCTTTGTATAACCCCATTTTGGATAAAATCAAGAACAAACTGTCAGGTTGGAACATTAATTTCATATCTCAAGGAGGGCGGCTCACTCTGATAAAGAGTGTTCTTGCAGCCATGCCAATCTACCTGTTACAGGTTCTCAAGCCACCTAAAGCTGTTTTCCAAAAGATTGAGGCCCTGTTTGCTAATTTCCTGTGGGGCTCATCAGACAAGTCTAAGAAAATCCATTGGTGCAAATGGCACAAACTCTGTCTGCCTATCACTGAGGGTGGGTTAGGACTGAGATCTCTTGAGAGCATAAGCTCTGCATTCACCCTCAAGTTGTGGATTAGCTTCAGAAAACAAACATCCCTTTGGGCCAGGTTCATGTACTCCAAATATTGTGGACAACTTTTTCCAGGTCACTGTAACCCCCAATCCCAGGCCTCCCAAACATGGAAGAGAATGCTAAACTGTAAAGACCTTGCTCAACAAAACATGGGGTGGGTTACAGGTTGTGGTCCTATTTCTTTTTGGTGGGATAAATGGTGTGCTGCAGGCCCTCTTCACCAATGGGCAAGAATACCACCAGACAGATCCCTTGCACCTTTAGTGGCTGATTTGTGGGAAAACAACACATGGAACATTACAAAACTGAACCAGCTGCTCCCACCTCACATTGTTTCACAAATCATTCAGATTCCTCCTAGAACTGAAGAGCCAGCCCAGATCATTTGGATCCCTTCTCCAAATGGTCAATTCAGCACTAAATCTGCTTGGTCCTTGATTAGGACTCATGGAACTGAAAACTCGCTCCTGAACTTGTTTTGGATGCAAAGAATGTCACCAACCATTTCGATTTTTTGGTACAAACTCATCCGAGGGTGGATTCCTGTTGAAGAAGTTCTGAGAGAAAAAGGGATCACCCTTGTTTCCAAATGTCAATGCTGCAAAAAACGTGAAACAGCTGACCATGTCCTGATGCAAAACATTGAAGCATCCAAAGTCTGGAACTTTTTCTCAAGGCTGTTTAATGTTTCTATGTCTGACTCCCATACCCCTTTGACTAGGTTCAAGGCATGGAGATTTTCTACTGATTATGTCAAAGCCAATCATGTTAGAATCATCATTCCTATTCTTATAATGTGGTTTATGTGGCTAGCTAGGAACCGTGCTAAATTTGACAACATAAACATTAATGCAGTGCACATCATTGAGCAGGTTTTAAATCAGTTGAAGCTTATTTGCAGTGCTCAGATGTTGGATAGAAAATGCTGGTATGGAGATTTGCATGTGGCTGATGCCTGGCAGATCAACATACCAAGAATTTCCACGCCAAATGTGTTTATTGTGCAGTGGTCCAAGCCATCACAAGGGTGGATAAAGCTTAATGTTGATGGAGCTGTGAAACAACCTCTTGGAGAAGCAGCTATTGGAGGAATGACTAGAGATGAGGAAGGCAGATGCATCAATGCTTTTCACAGATTCATTGGCAGATCATCAGTTCTAAATGCAGAGCTTGAGGCCATTCTTCAGGGAATCAGACTTTGCAAAAGCCAGGGATTGAACAACATTCAAGTGGAATCTGATTCAAAAGCTGCTTTAGCGTTGGTGGCTCAAAAAGTGCCTATTTGGAGCTGGAAGGTTTGCTTGGTAGTGCAACAAATTAAAAATGCCTGTGAGAATACTAATGTTGTGTTTTCTCATGTTTACAGGGAGGCAAATGGAGTTGCGGATTGGCTGGCCAATCAAGGACTGATTTCAAAATCAACAGCTATCTTTGGCCCGGGAAATTGCCCCATTCCGGTAAGAAAAATCCAATACACTGATAGGGAAGGTCCACCATTTCTTAGAAAAGGGAGGAACATGAGGAACATAATTAACTGAATCAGTTTGTTAGTATTTTTGCATGAGATCAGAATTCAAATTTTGGAGTGGGGTTAACATTCAGAACCCAAGTGTTAATTCTGTTAAGGGATTAAAGAGCCTTCCTAAATTTCAGCTCCACAATCCAAAAGAGAGGTACTGTCCAGGTCTCTCAATTTTACACCCAACTGTTAACCTTGTGTTTCATATTTTAAATGATGGGGCACTTACCTTCCCCATCAACAGGCCACCTTCCTGGACCAAAGTACTGAAAAATTATGAAAAAGAAAAAGAAAAAAAGAATGGAAAAAAAAGAAGGAAAAATGCAAAAAATAAAAAAGGAAAAATCCAAGAAAACATCAAAAAGGAAAAGGAGTCAGGTGACACAAAAGGCAGCAGCATAAAAAGTATGAAGAATGAAGCAGAAACATCATTGATCAGCAGTCACCCTTTTGACAAGCCAGGATACAGGTACAAAGCTTCCAACGCTGAGAAGTGGTATGAACTGAAGCCGGGAAAAGGTATAATCATAAGGGGAAAATCATCTCATGGCCTGCCCTATGCTCCACCACCTAAACAAGGGATACTGTCCAGTTC
>JAYMSL010002648.1:0-13861 GCA_036897195.1 Plantago coronopus | reverse complement strand
CCTCCAGCTCTTCAGACTAGCGTTGCTAAAGAGTGCAGGACACAGAATCTCAGCCGAAAAAGCAATGGAGCGATATTTCACTTTAACAGCCACAGTTTTAATCTCTAGCTGTGCATCTGCAGTATATATAGCATGAACTCTATTTAGCTCAAAATATGATATGAGCAATAAATAGATGAAACCTATATATCTGCTTATGCAGTATATTATGTATCTAATATTCTAATGTATACAGTATTAACAGTAAATATGTAAAAGTCCAATGGCTCTTAGTTTCTATTGTTCCACATATATAGAATGAAATTTTGTTTATCACATATTACAAATTAAAGATGTTTCTATTTATCTCCACAGTGAAATGTATAGCATAAAGATGGGCTACATGACTACATCTTTTCAAGTTTAACAGTGTTGAGAAAATATATATCGAACTTAGGTTCATACTTCACAAAATAGTTTGTTAATCTGTTTCCTCGATCTCTAGTAATATATGCAAAGAGATTTTCTTACCAAGTACCGGTAGATTTGTAATCGCCGGGCTGTTTAGTCTTGCAAATATAATCATGGCTCATATCATATAATTCACAATACAAATAACGCTGAACGAAGTATGTAGATCATGTAAAGATTTTTAATCCCATGAACTGTAATACATGCAACCAATGGTTTGTGTTATTTCAAAAAACAGCTAGCCTATTGAAATTGTGATAGCTAGAGTCAACGAGCTTTGCTGATTTCGTGCAAGAATGGGCTATGTAGGGGAAGAAAACAAGGGGAATGAGTGTGTAAGTTCTCCAAGATTTTTGTGGATAGATGGGTTTTTGTTTTCTTCAAATGACAGATATTTTCAATATATTTGTCAATGTAATTGATTCATTGCACTTTTGCTAAAAGTGATCAGGCAAAGTATCTTCAACACTATTTTGTAAAATTTAAGAAGAAGCCCTTTCACATCTTGCTTACCATTATATTGCTTCAGCTAGCTAGGCCTGTAATGAATGAGAGTGATATGTTAAGCCATGAACCTCTTCTGTTGAGAAAAAGTTTTTCCAAAAAACATACTTAAGGAAAATGGATTCTCAGGTGCTATGTGGCTGGTTTTGATTCCATGGATCGCTCTTATTTTCGTATTTCCATCTGAATTAGGGACAACATTCTATCTCAAGTGGCATCAAGCTACTGGAGCAACTCTGTTTGGAACTGCAGGTTAACTGACAACTCATTATAAGTAACTCTAAGTTCAGGTACTCAATTGACTTCTGCTATTTTTATTAGAGTATAAATGTTTTCTTGATACAGGAAGCTTGTTTCTGTTATTCGGCGCACCTATCTTGATGATTGCGTTTCTTGGCATCGCATATCTTGTTCTCTAGTGTAGAACAGAAATTTCATGGGTATGTTATGTAACTGTCCAGAAACATTCATTTTTAATCTGCTGTTTCGTTTATTCGATGGCGTAGAAGTTTGAACATATGGTTTTGCGTGCTGAATTTCAGAAATAAGACTTCAAGACAACCACGTATTAGCTGTGGACGTTCCCAGTTCTTGTGGATGGACCTTTTGGAGTAATATCTGCTGCAGAGATGATTGGTATCGTCCTTTTTGTCTGCTTATATCATCTGGCTTAGCAACCTGCAAAACGTTATTTTCAGAATCCCACTGATATGTCTTGGTAACAACCTTCAAAACGTTATTTTCCTATATAATGAAAACAGTACTCAATTATGCATCGGCTTCTTCTACACTGTTTAGCAATTTGGTCAAGTTAGAGATGAAATATTGCAGTGCTGAAATGGTGGAGCAAACAGGGCTTCACTTGGGGAATATTGGAATCTTTTATTTGCTTGGCCTTTTTTTTCTGCCGGTTGCAAGGGGATCGATCGGTTCATCTACAGCTTGTTGACATTCCATTCGAGCATGCAACGAGGTATCACGCCGGGACATCTCACAATGGCCATTTATACTATCCATAGTCTTCTATACCTCATCGGATGGACAATGAAAGGGCAACTCATCCGCCAAGTGAGTGCCCGTATCATATGCTTATACTATGCAACTTTAATTCAACATTTTCGAAAACACTGCACATTCTTTTAATTAGGCCATATGCTTTTGCTTTCTTTAGGTAAATTTCTAAAAGCTCAGCTAAATAATGAAAATGTTTAAATACCTAGTTGTTGTTTCCATGAAGTTGGACTACAAAAAAGTTTGTTTATTGTGACAAATTCTTGTGACAAATTAATATTATGTCACAAGAAGATCATTTTATTGGGACAAAACACTTCTTTGTCTCCATAGTGAAAGAATTATAAATTGGTATTGTTTGCTTTACATGCCCAACTGAAAACTCGTCTCAATAGGCCATTGCACTCAGCTGGGAAAAATCGCGCCATATGTTGACACATTAATTTGATTTGTCTCCAAAAGCATCAACTAAAATTCTGAGCGGTAATTATGTAAATATGTAAAACTTTAAGGACCAATTTGAAATAAACAAAAATAATTCAAACTTGAAAGCTCTAGAGCCGCCATGGCTGGCGATTCGATGGAGAACAAACCCTAGATCCAAATCAAATGCGATCTCCTTATGTTATGCTGCAATTCCTCATCGGTACACACTTCTAACTCTCCTTCTACATTATTCCTCTACAGTATTCCTCAGTGATGTCTAATTGTATTTGATTTTTCTGGAGATCGAGGTATTGATTCTGAAGTTATTGTTTCTCCAATCGATTCGGATCGCGAATATATTAGGTTTTTGCTTCACGGTAGTAACTAGCATGTTGTTGGGATCAAGAGCAGCCTGCTTGCTTGTTTTGGCAAGTAAATACCGAAAAAACGTGTTTTGAATGTATTAAGCGTGTTTGTAGACGTTTTAATAGCTCAGGCTTTGGAGATTAAGACACGTGTTATGTGATCCGACGGTTCCTGTGCATTGGGACGGTTTTGGCAGTTAGTTCTGTTATTTCAGTATAAATGTAGAAATTGAGCTGCCTGTAGCTCAATTTCCGAAGAATTATCATTGTTGCTGTACTGTTTCTATTGAGAAATACAACCATTCGTGTTTGGTGAGTGTTTCGACTATCTTTTCAGTTACGATTCCTCGTGATAGGATCTTCGATCGTAACAATTGGTATCACATTCAGGCGGAATCCGTGCTACTCTGGTGAATTTCTACAATGACGAAGCCGAATCATAGCGAAAGGCTTGAGCAGTTGGATTCAGACGTTGCTTCGTTACAATCTGATGTTATAGAGGTGAAATCGTCAGTGAAGGATTTGCAGAGCTTGCAAACTCGTATGGAAGGGATGCTGGCGGAGCTTATTCGGCAAATTCAGAGTCGATTGGAGGATTCACCGGTGCATAACCGCCGATCCACGGCTGCAGAAGGTAACCGTTCGTACTCTAATCGGCCAAAAACACCACGGCTTGATTTTCCTATGTTTACACCGGACAATCTGCGTGGGTGGATTCGTAGATGCAATCAGTATTTTCTAGTCAATTCTACTGTGGATGAGGAGAAGGTAGTTATAGCTGGCATGTATGTAGACGGTATGATTGAGAGTTGGTACTTTGATAACATAGAAGGCCATGAATCTATGGGATGGGAACAGTTTACTGAGAAATTGTTGAAGCGATTTTTATCTGTGTCTGCGGATAGTATTGTTGGTGAATTCAATAAGTTGCGTCAAACTGTTGCAGTTGATGATTACATTTGTAAGTTTGATGAGCTTAAAACATTGATGAAAATGAAGAACAAACATCTGACTGAAGAGTATTTTGTTGAGAGTTTTGTGAGCGGTTTGAAGCATGATATTAAGCATATGCTAGAACTGTTATGCCCTACTGATTTAGAGGATGCGATTAGAATGGCACGTAGGCAAGAGATACGTACTGATTCTTCATGGAAGGGGAAGAATGTGAGCAAGGGAAGCTCTAAATCTGTAGGCAAATCAAGTGATGCTTCTAGTACTGACAAACCTGTAGTTGTGAAGAAGTTATCTCAGGAGGAAATTACTGAAAGGAAGAAGAAGGAATTATGCTTTAATTGTGACGAGCAGTATACATATGGCCATAAATGTAGCAAGTTATTTGTGATTGAGCTCTTGGATCATGAGTCACCTATCCAGTTATCTGATGAGACTGGTGAAGAAAATGAAAAAATAAGGATTTCTGTGAATGCAGTTAGCAGTAGTGATGTTGCTGATACCATTAAGGTGAGAGGTAAGGCCAAGAACATTCCATTGGTTGTGCTTGTGGATTCAGGGAGTACTCATAGTTTTTTGGACCCTTCAACTGCAAAGAAAATCAACTGTGAGCTGGAGATTACTAATCCACTAGTGGTCTCAGTAGCTGGAGGAGGAAGCATGAGTTGTGATTCCAAATGCAGTAATTTTGAGTGGGAGATGTCTGGTCATTGTTTTTCTGCCACTGTGAGAATCTTGCCATTAGGTGGTTATGATATGCTGTTGGGTGTAAATTTGATGAGAAGGATGGGTCCAATGATGTTTGATTTTGAGAATCATACTGTCACTTTTACTCATGCAGGAAAACAAATTGTTTTGGCTGGTGTTCAATCTGAGGTGGGGAGTTTTAAGATGATGTCTGGGAAAGCATTTTCCAAGACTTTACATAAGGGTAAATCTGCTTTACTTGGGTGTTTGTTTGTTATAGAGGTCACTGCAGATAGTGATCCTGCAGAAGATGATGTGTCTCTGAAGCCATTACTGCAAGAATATGCTAGTATTTTTTAGCAACCAACCACACTACCTCCTCACATACCTTGTGACCATAAGATCTTGCTCAAACCTGGATTGGAACCATTCAAGCAAAAACCATATAAGACATCATTTCTGCAAAGAAGGGAAGTAGATAAGTTGGTGCAGGAGTTACTAGAGACTGGTTTCATTCAACCTAGTCACATCCCTTATAGTAGCCCTGTGTTAATGGTCAAAAAGAAAGATGGTAGTTGGAGAACGTGTGTTGATTATAGGCGCCTGAATTCAGTAACTGTGAAGGATAGTTATCCCATTCCACTCATTGAGGACTTAAAAGATGAACTGGGTGAAGCTAGAGTGTTTTCTAAGCTTGATCTCAGAGCTGGATATCATCAGATAAGGGTGGGTATGAATGATGTAGAGAAGACTGCTTTTGTGACTGATTCAGGGCTTTATGAGTTTAAAGTGATGCCATTTGGGTTAACAAATGCACCAGCTACATTTCAAGCATTGATGAATGAAGTGTTTAAAGATCACCTGAGAAGTTGTGTGTTGGTCTCTTTTGATGATATTTTGGTGTACAACAGAGACATGACTGAGCATTTGATTCACTTAAAGTTGGTGTTATCCTTGTTACAACAGCATCAACTATATGCAAAAATGAGCAAATGTGTTTTTGGCAGGGCATCTGTTGAATACTTAGGACACATCATTGGTGGAGGCAAGATTTCTGCAGATCCAAGGAAGTTGGAGGTGATTGCAAATTGGCCTGTCCAAAAAAACTCTTAAAGCTCTGCGAGGTTTCTTGGGATTGACCAGTTATTTCAGAAAATTTCAGCAACATTACAGTATTAAAGCTAGACCATTACAAGATCTCACAAGAAAAGGACAATTTAAGTGGACTGATAAAGCAAATGACTGTTTCATTTCACTTAAGAAAGCTATGTGTAATCCTCCAGTTTTGACCTTACCTGACTTTTCTAAGCAATTTATTGTGGAGACTGATGCTTGTTATGAAGGAATTGGTGCAGTTTTACTCCAAGATGGTCATCCATTAGCATTCATGAGCAAGGCATTTAGCAACAGGAATCTGGGTTTATCTGTTTATGAGAAGGCGTTTTTGGCTATTGTTTCTGCAGTAACTAAGTGGAGGTGTTACTTGCTTCATGCTCAATTTATTCTCAGAACTGATCAAAGGAGTCTTAAGTTTTTAATGGATCAGAAAGTATCCACTCCAATTCAACAGAAGTACATGACTAAATTGCTTGGATATGACTACAAAATTGAGTATAAGTTAGGGGCTAGTAATAAGGTGGCTGATGCATTATCTAGAATGGATCATGGTGCTTGTTCAGCCATTTCTGCAGTCATTCCTCAGTGGAGAGAGGAGTTGGTGGCCAGTTATGAAGAGGATGCACTGGCCATTGAAGTTTTCACTGATAAAGCCTTGGCCCCTGCTAATATGTCTCTTTTTACTGTGTATGGAGATATGTTGAAGTATAAAAGCAAGATTTATGTGGGTAGTGCTACTGAGTTGAGAGCTACTTTGATAAAGAACATTCACTGTAGTTCTGAAGGAGGTCATTCTGGCATTACTGCTACATACAATAGGGTTGCAATGACATTTTGGTGGCCTAATATGAAGATGCAGATCACTAGTTTTGTGTAGGCTTGTGATATCTGTCAGAAGAACAAGCATGAGAATGTGAGCTATCCAGGCTTGTTGGTGCCCTTGCCTCCACCTGAAGGGGCTTGGCAGCATATAACTATGGATTTTGTGGAGAAACTACCTAAATCAGAAGGCAAGGACACCATATGGGTGGCTGTTGACAGGTTTACTAAGGTATGCTCACTTTATTGCTTTATCACACCCATTCACTGCAGTACCTTGGCTCCCATTTTCACTTATACTGTATACAAACTTCATGGCTTTCCTGTGAGCATTATTTCTGACAGGGACAAGGTATTCACTAGCAAGTTTTGGAGAGAGTTACTAAAGGTTAGTGCAATTCAACAAAAATTAAGTACTTCTTATCACCCTCAGACAGATGGTCAATCTGAGCGGGTTAATCAATATTTGGAGACATTTCTCAGGTGTATGACTGGTCAAGCACCAAGGAAATGGGCTAGGTGGTTGAGTTTGGCTGAATGGTGGTATAACACTACATACCACACTGCTATTAAATTGACTCCTTTTGAGGCCTTATATGGTTATAAACCTCTAGAGGGTGGTGTAGTGCATCAAGGAGCTGTTACTATTGATGAATTGCATGAGTTTGTTCAGGACAGGCAACAGATGAATGAAGTGATAAAAGAACAACTTACTACTGCTGCAAATAGGATGAAGCAGTTGGCTGACAAGCACAGAAGTGAGAGAGAGAGAGAGAGTTTGAGGTGGGAAGTTGGGTTTATTTGAAGCTCAAACCTTATAAACAACATTCCTTGCGCACAAGTCGACTATGGAAGCTTAGTCCTAGATATGCTGGTCCTTTCATGATTGTTGAGAGAGTTGGGTTGGTAGCTTATAAACTGCAGTTGCCAGAAAATTCTAAGGTGCATCCAGTATTTCATGTATCTCTGTAAGAGACATGTCAATCATGAGGCTCCTGTAGTTGGTGAAATGCCTCCTATGGATTCAGACGGGCAAATCATCCTTCAACCAGCAGCCTTGCTTGCCAGAAGACTCATCAAGAAAAATAATGTTGCAGCTTCTCAAGTGTTGGTGAAGTGGGCTCATCTTGCGGATGATGAAGCCACTTGGGAGGATTAGCTGGAGATGGAGAGGGTCTTTCCTGCTGTGCAAACTTGGGGTCAAGTTCCAAGAGAACAAGAGAGCAATGTTAGGATCAAGAGCAGCCTGCTTCCTTGTTTTGGCAAGTAAATACCGAAAAACGTGCTTTGAATGTATTAAGCGTGTTTGTAGACGTTTTAATAGCTCAGGCTTTGGAGATTAAGACACGTGTTAGGTGATCCGACGGTTCCTGTGCATTGGGACGGTTTTGGCATTTAGTTCTGTTATTTCAGTATAAATGTAGAAATTGAGCTGCTTGTAGCTCAATTTCCGAAGAATTATCATTGTTGTTGTACTGTTGCTCTTGAGAAATACAACCATTCGTGTTTGGTGAGTGTTTCGACTATCTTTTCAGTTACGATTCCTCGTGATAGGATCTTCGATCGTAACACATGTTTTCTCTCTGCTTTTTCGTTCATCTTGCTTATACAATGTTGATCAATCTGCATTTACTGATATGGTATAAGAGTTCAGGCTGAGCATCTGATCGGTCTGTCAACATTGTTTATGTTTCTACGACCATCCATCAGTCGATTTATTTTGGCGAGTTTGTGATTTTTCATCTCAATTTTCTGATCAATTTTAGTTGCGATTTCATTCGCATTATCTCATTTTGTTGAGGTTTTCATTCCAGTTCCTTGATCATCAGGTTTGCGATTACACGCATGGCTTATTGTTACAAGTTATCAGATCAATTTTGTGAACTGTTTCTCGTTAATCGAGTTTTAATCTGCACAGAGAGCCAATTAGGTCAGTTCCTTCTATTTGTGCATTGTCTAGTTTTTGTGTGAGGATTATCCCGGTATGTTATGCTCCGTTAACTTCTATTGTTTGTTTTCCTTTTCACTTAGCTAGTTGTGTTAGAGCTTTAATATGTTGTTGCTCTACTCTGGAGTTATATTTTCCATGTGAAATGTAAGCAAAGTCATTAGAGCTGTGGTAATGTAGCAGATAGATATTACAGATACAAGAACCCACTTCTGTTATCTTGAGACATGCTCCTACAGAAAACATCCTTCAAATTTATATTTTGCCTGAGTTGATTAATTTCTTGCAGGCAGGACATGGTGGAGGAAAGATAGTTCTCAAAGGGTTATAGTGTGGACTTGCAGGAAATATTGCCGGGGTTTTACCGTAAGCATATTTCGAATTCCATACCATTAAATTACTGACCTATCAAGGACGTAATAATGTGTATAATTACTCTTTTGAGATCTCAGGTTCTTGCTAATTAAGATGATTGACTTGTTCACTGGTAAGTTTGCAACTTGCAAGTAGCTCAAATGTACACAATTAACATACACATTATTCCATACATGGTAGCTCTTCCGAGGCAACATGACCTGCACTTCGCTGAAATGACAGTCCGTGCTTGATTTCTCAGCATGCTGTCAGGGTATTGGGAGCATAGAAGGTTTGTTAACTGACTGATGCTAGAGTTATATGCTTGGAAAGATATTTTATAAACTGTATAGTACTCTCTTCCTCCACAGAAACTATGATTGATCTTACCAGAAAGGAGAAAGAGGCCAATATTATTCCTGATCGTACTTTTTCGTATCAAAAGTGGACTCACAAATTCACATTCTAATACTCATTGGGACATGTTCGTTGACATAGGCAATTTTTGTGGAAGGACAAAAGGCGAGTCTTCAGAGAGATTACATATTGAAGGTGATATCTTTGTTGATGGCTTGATGAAATCTCAATACTTCAGTTTACCATAATGTTGCGGATCACTATTATCTTACGTGCATTTCAGATCCTCGGCCTTGATATTTGTGCTGACACACTATATGGAGATGCCATGAGGCGAGGTATTTCTGTTCTGGTGGTCTGAAAAAGAGATTGACAACCGGCAAATTTGTAATATGTCCACGTAAATTGTTCATTTGCAGCTTTTCATAATTTCATTGATTACTACGATGGTATTCTTGAGGACCTAGATGGGCATTGATATTGTCCGTGGGATCAACTAGCCTGAACTTTCTACGACTGTTGCAAGACTTGGTTTATAGTAGCCTTGATTTGCCTCTCAGCAAACAAGCAAGAATCAAGCTGAAATACATGAAGAAATCAGAACAGAGCAACCGCCTGGTAATTCGTATGTAACTGCCGGTCTGAGCGACAGACAAACTACCAAGAGGAGAAAGAGCGACGATTAATCAGAGCGCGAAGAAATCCCAAATATGCAGTTCTAGAGTTCGTCCGTACGCTGCAAATCTGGAATGTTCTGAGCAAATCCGTACGTATACGTCAGCCCTAAGATGCTCTATGCATATCCGCATCTCTGTATTAGGATAGAATCGTCAATTGTTCATAGTTTAGGTCATTCTTTATTCTATAAATAGGTAGATAGCTTCTTCATTATTTCTTGTACAAAGCATTCGATTTCTCAGCAATACAACATACTTTTTCATCATATATTGTTTCATTGTATCAACAGCCTAGGTCTGAGTGAAGATCAGCTGTTTGTTTTTCAAGTTTTACATTTTCTCTCTGTTTATCTGTGTTGAAGCTTTCTTTAAGCTGCTTGAAACATGGAGAACACAAATGAGAATGAGATTAACAATAACAATCAGAATCAGATTAACAATGAGGTTCCTCCAGTTGCTTTTGATCCACAAGACATCTATAGTACATACTATATGATTCCTAATGAGAACGCTACGCCTGTGATCCTCAAACCTGCTCTGGATGGTACCAACTTTCAGGGTTGGAAACGCCTATTTTCTCTGCAACTTTTTGTCAGAAACAAGCTTGGTTTTGTGGATGGAACTATTCCACAACCTGAAGCTACTGATCCCACATATTTACCTTGGATTCGTTGCAACAATCTTGTGCTTACTTGGCTCATATATTCAGTAACACCAGAAATTGCTACTACTATCAGTGCATTTGCAACTGCTAAAGAAGCATGGGAAAAGCTGCAAATGAGATATGCAGACCCAAATAATGATAGAATCTTTCAGATTCAAGCTGAAATTGCAGCTCTCATGCAGGGACAATTGTCTGTTGCTGAGTATTTCACTAAGCTAAGTGCTTTGTTTGAAGAAATTAAGACTTTTAGGCCCACTGCAGGCTGTTTGTGTGGTAGTTGCCCTTGTAGAGGATTGCAAGATTTGGCTCATAATCAGCAGGTAGACCAAGTGTTTAAGTTCCTTATGGGGCTAACCACGGCTTATGATCATGTGAGGAACCAGATCATACTGCAAGAACCCACACCCACACTTGATAAAGCTTATTCTATGGTCCTGCAAGAGGAGAGGCAGAGACAAACACGAAACACTTACAACATGAGTGCTGAGTCCTTTACTATGGCCCTGATTCCTGCTAATGCTAATGCCAATGTTGTGAATAACTACAAAAGGAAGGGAGCTATGTTTTGCACTTGGTGCAAGAAAAACAATCATATGGTGGAGGATTGCTATGCTTGCTCATTTTGCCTCAAGCCTGAACACTCTCAGGACAAATGCTTCAAGTTTCATGGATATGCAGAAAACTACAAATCAAACAACAAGAGAAACATTGCCTCTGTCATGACCACTGATGGAGAGCCTGTGATGATCACTGCTTCTCAAGTTCAGAAACTGCTTGGTTTGATTGAAGGCTCACCAAAAGTGAATGCAGGTGGCTATAATCAAAGGAACACAACAGCTGAAGCCTCTCAGCAAGGTACTGGAATGGAGGAAGATGAAGAAGATGACACTGGTGTTGACTTTGCTGGTAAGAAATCAAAATATTGTGCTTTTGTATCAAATAAATCTAGATGGATCATTGATTCAGGTGCTTCTGATAACATTACATATTCAGAAAAATTTTATACACATAATATACTTAAAGTAAAATCATCTGTGCAATTGCCTAATAATACACAAATACAGGTTACTCATATAGGAGATGTGAGATTATCAGAACATTTAACACTCAAAAATGTATTATGTGTACCAAGTTTCTCTGTGAATCTCATGTCTGTAGATAAAGCTACTCTTCATAATCCTGTCAGGTTCTCTTTTGCTAATCAAATTTGTTCTATACAGACGCAATGTTTGTCCAAGATGATTGGAAGATACATCAGTAGAGAAGGGCTTTACTATTATGAAGAAGAGCAGTCTCAAGTTCATTCAGTAGCTAGGATTTCTCATGATGTCTGGCACTTTAGGCTAGGTCATCTCCCAGTTTAAAGACTCAAGATTATTGAGCAATTTTCCCCTTTAGTTTCCAGCACTGAGTTTTGTTATTGTGATGTCTGTCATAAGGCTAAACAAAAGAAGAACTCCTTTTCGGCTAATAAAACGAAGTTTAGTAGTACTCATGCTTTTCATTTGATTCATGTTGATCTCTGGGGTCCTTTCTCTCAAGCTTCTTTACATGGTCACACTTTCTTTCTTACTATTGTTGATGACTATACTAGAATGACTTGGGTGAACTTGTTAAAATTTAAATCAGAAACCAGAGATGTACTCAAAGCTTTTGTTAAAATGGCTTCAACACAGTTTAATTTGGATGTTAAAATCATAAGGTCTGACAATGGACTGGAATTTAAAATGGATGAATACTTTGCTTCAAGTGGTATTGTACATCAAACTACTTGTGTTTATACTCTAGAACAAAACGGTATTGTGGAAAGGAAACACCAAACTTTGCTAAACATAGCTCGGTCTCTTATGTTTCAATCTTCATTACCTTTAAAGTTCTGGGGAGAAGCAGTTTTAACTGCTGCATATCTTTGTAATCGAACACCTTCGATTGTTCTTGATAATCTGACTCCTTTTGAGAAATTGTTTCATAACAAACCAAGTTACAATCACATTAAGACTTTTGGGTGCTTGGCCTATGGAAGTACAATTTCTGAAACTCGTCACAAGTTTGATCCAAGAGCAATTCGAAGTGTATTAATTGGTTTTCCATATAATGTAAAAGGTTATAAGTTATATATCTTGAAAAACGTACAGTGTATATCACACGTAATGTCAAGTTCTATGAGAACATTTTTCCATTCGCAGAAAAAGCCAAGGATTCATCTGTTAGTACTGACTATGTGTTTGAATCACACGTTTTATATCCACCTAGCATTTCTGTGCATGAACCTAGTCCTGTACAACCTCCAGATGAGCCAGCTGGCTCAACAAACTCTGCAGAAGATTCTCGTAGCCCGTCTTCACAACATGAAAACGATGCTCATGATGACACTGTACCACCATCATTTAATCATGAAGAAAATGTACCCTCATCGCCTGATGATTCCGCTGCCAATCAGTCTCCTACGCGTCATCATGAGGTACGGGAGCATATTCATGAAGATCTACGAGAACACATGTGCCTCCATCCAAATTACTGGATTATCATTGTGATTTGTTAACTACGAGGACCTGAAATTCTGGTACCAATTTGTGTACTTCATACCCTATTAGTCATTATGTTGGATATGACAATCTCTGAGCATCACAACGGGTTTTCTCCTTACATTTATCCACAATGGTGGAACCAAAATCTTATATGGAGGCCATTCAATCTCCAGAATGGACACAAGCCATTCAAAATGAACTAGATGCAATGCATCTTAACAAAACTTGGACTATTGTTGAACTACCAAAGGGTCATGTTCCCGTAGGTTGTCGATATGTCTTTAAAATCAAGCTTAAATCTGATGGCACAGTTGACAAATATAAGGCACGTTTAGTAGTTCAAGGGTTTACTCAAAAATATGGCTTGGACTATCACGAGACTTTCAGTCCAGTTGCAAAGCTCACTACAGTGCGCTTATTTTTTGCTCTTGCTGCTCAATTTCACTGGCACTTACTTCAACTTGATGTTCACAATGCCTTTCTTAATGGCGACTTGGATGAAGCTATCTACATGAAACTCCATCCAGGACTCGTCATTAAGGGGGAATCTCAAGGTAAAACATACGTATGCAAACTACATAAGTCTATTTACGGGCTTAAGCAAGCTTCTCGCCAGTGGAATCAGAAGTTGACATTATTTTTTATCTCTATTGGATTTAAACAATCCTTACATGACTATTCACTATTCATAAAGAAATGTGACTCTGGTATTATCACATTATTGGTATATGTGGACGACATTTTGCTTGGAGGAGCAAATGCACAAGAAATACAACAAATAAAGAGATTATTAGAATCACAATTTAAAATTCGAAACTTAGGACAGCCTAAGTATTTCTTAGGGATTGAAATCTCAAAATCAGAATCTGGATACTACTTGTGCCAAAGAAAATATACATTAGAAATCATTGAAGAGAATGGATTACTAGGATGTAAACCATTGGTCATACCAATGGAACAACATCACAATCTTTAATCAAAGGAAGGATAAATTCTGAACAAAC